>JADKXX010005740.1:0-35515 GCA_017310255.1 Butorides virescens | reverse complement strand
TTGACCTTGTAAACATTTCCATAGGAGGTAGGATGCATACATTTGACAATCTGTCAAATAAGACAAAGTAAACAGTTACTCTGTGATCCTAATAAATAATGAGCAAGACAGGCATTAAATAAACATTTTTATACAAAAAGATCTACGTGAAAGACTAAAATAGCATTTTTAATAAATTAGGAATAGATGTAATGATTTCTTTACAACTTAGTCTTGCTTGCAAGAATCACTGGTTCTTTCTGCTCACCCTGAATTTCTGACTGAAAAGCTGAAATGCTGAGAACAATCCTGAGTGATTCACAAGCAGGACCCAATCTGAATATAGCTATTTTTTTTGTGTGGAGGCCTGCTAATATCTCTAAAATGGCTCCTTTAACACCTATATGTAATACTTTTCCACCAACTTGAAGGGGTTTGTCATCATAGCCGTAATGTCTGGATTTGTAAAGTAAGTTTAAGGCACTGACATGTCTCTCCCAGTTCAGGTTCCTCCAGCAGCTGTTCCCATGAAGACAGTGTTGATTGGTGGTAAAGATGACACCATATCTCTGCTTGGTGGGCCATGGGACTCCAGATTTTCCTGAGAAGGGAACTGGCCAGATGTTCCATACATACACTGGGAAGAAGATGTGGTTTGCATGTTTGAAGCTGTGGGGAAAAAAGTTACCATCATTGCAAGTTTTCTATTGAATTTAATAAAAAACACAATCCAATTTCATCTGATGGAAACCCTTATCTACCGGGCACACCATCTGAAGGACAGAAATGTCAACATTTCTATACTTCACTCAATTTACCTATACTTCTATAACTTTTCTTCAGTGGCTCCTCATGCCATCAGGGAATAGGTCAAAACCCAAGTATAAGTGAACTCTGCTAAAAATCCAGCTACGGGCCTAAAACTTACAGCTTGCATATGAGCCAACTTCTAAGAAAATTGTGCAAAGCTTTTTGTGTGCGCTATGCTCATCTTTCCATATCTTGCATCATTCAGGTCCATATTCACTGGTGGTATCACTGCCACCATCTGGCACATATCAACAGAAGGTACTTGATGGGCACAGTCCCTATGTGATGGTGCTGGGCTTCTTTCCGCGTCTTTAGTATCCTTCAAAGAACTGAGCACTGAATTCTTGCAGAGCCTTAATGAGGCAGGTAATATCTGATCTTCTGTGCAAGGTTAACAGGTAGGTAGTAGGAAGATGTAATGGTGTGGAGAAACAAATGGTGCCCTAGTTTATATCTTCCATGCAACCCTTTTTGGAATGTGAGACCAAACTCAGCTGCAATTTGTTTAATGCATATACCAAAACAAAACCTTTGGGGTTAGGTAATTTCACCTAAAATTCACTTTCAGTGGGAGCTTTGCCCAATACACACAGCTGTTGAAGCACAGGACAGGAAGGGACTATACTACAGGAAGTATATACCTAGACATCCCAGATCCAGGGTTCATTTGATCTTTTTGATGGGATCTTTAAGAGCCCTTAGAAGAGCCCAGTCCATTATTGGCTCACTTAATAGTTAAAAAGTGTTTCCTAATACAGATTCTTTTGCAATTCAGGCCAATCGTTCCACTCCTCATGGACCATCCTCCTTATGGGAGGGAAGAGTTATTAAACCCACTGTCCCTCAATTTTAAGGAAAACACATCTTATGATACAACATAGGTACTGAGCCATTTTATCGCTATATTGCATTTCATATACTATATATGTGACCTACAGTTTAATGCTCAGCGCTTTTTAGGATGCTAAAAAATTCATAGCTCTTCCTCAGCCGTTGGCTATACTTACGCATAGGAGTCCGACAGACAATTGAAGGTGAGGACTCTGTGTAGTATGAGCCTGTTTGTTTTCTTCCGTTGTCATCCAAGATATTCAGTGGATCATGTATATCATTGTACGATGGCAATGATCGAATGCTGCTTACACTGCTGATTACAGAAACATGTTGATCCACCATTGTTCCAAGTCTGTCAGATTCTGGATAATTTATATTGTTTCCATAATATCCTATTGGCAGGAGATTGGAAAAAAGCAGAGTAAAACTACTGTTGAAGAGAAAGGGAAGGGTAGGAGCCTGTGATAACCTGGGACAAAAGGTAATTGTTACCGGCTGAGTCCCTTGAGGATAAGATTATTTATGTCCACATATAGCCTAGTAACATTAGTAACATATGCAGTGACTGACCCAAAGGGTAACAAGGGAGCAAAAAGATCCTAAGAGTTCAGTCATGCCTACAGTACAGAATTGCCCTTCCATTCTAAGTTCAGAATCAGACAGTAGCCTGCAATACTGGCCATAAGAGACACCATGGGGACTCCTATCCACTGTTCAGTGCTCCCTTCTGGAGATCAGAATCAAGGAAAGTATACTTGGAAAGAAAATCTGCATGGTAATACATACTTCCTGCATATACAAATCCATACAAAAGCAACACTGCCACTGTGTCTTTCCTCCAGAAGAGGGAGGCATTTTTGCTGACTGTATCTCTGAAGCAGATTGCGGCAATAATTCTGCGTTTGAAGTATGACAAATATTAGGGCCAAAGTCTCAAACTAATGCTAATGCACATTTTTATACCTTGTTTCACCATCCTGACCCTGTGACTAGAATGGCCCATTATGCTGATCCCAAAGGTAAGGTATCTTAAGCCTGCTCTATTTCATAGTAGATGTTTTGGGGACTTTTCAAGAGATTGTTAAATCACAAGGTCATCCTGGTTTTGCTTCTCTTGCGCAACACAATGGTGCCAAAGGAAGATTAGCATAGGTGCAGCAGAGGCATTTGAGGTCAATTGAGGATTCACCAGAGGAAAAGAAATCCTTAAGTAGCTTGTTAAGTGGCTTTACAGTCTCTGTATGTCATCAGAGAAGTGGAAACCAGGAAGTTATAAATAAGAGCTGAAAAACATCTTCCATAGAAGAAAGCAGAGAATGTGTTTTACTCCAGCAAGGAAAGAGAAACAGAGAGAAACAGAAGGGGAAAAGAAAATAGTTATTAATACCATTGGAAGCATTAGCGGGATATGCTGCTCCTGGGCATGTAGACACTGAGTTGCTCAAGAAATTGAAACTCCCAGTATTCAGAAACTGCATATTGTGTGTGTCCTGAGACATGGATGAGGGACCATAGCTGGAAGGAGATCTGGCATTGTATGGAGACACGGCGCAACTGTTGCTGAAGTAGTCTCTGGAGAACGGCTGTTCACTCAAGGCATTGAATCGGCTGTGCTCTGCTCTGTGGTGGTAAACTCCTGAGGTGGAATGGGCCTGAGTTCTGAACATAGCCTGGTAATTGGAATTGTTTCCATAGTAATTCTGATTAGTTTGTGACAAAGTCTGATAAAGGGGTTCTGAGTAGGAAGAGCACTGTGAATGTGTGGATAACACTGGACCTACACTCGGAGGTCTCACAGCCATTGGCCCCTGGTTGATAACACTTCCTCGGCTGACCATGGCTGGTGAAATGGGTGGAGTCATCAGGTGACCAGTACTTTGAGACAGCTCCATCTGACCTGGAATGAATAAGCATTAGCCATGATTAGCGTTCATACTGCAGTACTGCTGAATAGAGTGGATCTGTTGAGACGCCAACCCTCTAGCAAAGTGTACCTTACCATTTGAAACCTTTACAAAAGACATGCATTGGCCCCCACCTACACAACACATGTTCTTTAATCCATAGCTTCAGGATTATATAATAGAAAGCTATAGATATGAAGCTTCCCACTTTCATTCTCCACCTTGGAGGCTGCCACATTCAGTAGGAAATTCCAGCAGTTACAAGCCAGGTGCGCTCCAGGTGTTACTGTTCATTGTCTCCTCACAAGAACCTCACCAAGCTAAGAGGTATAGGACACTTCCACCGTTGTTCCAAGAGGGCCTATTACTGGCAGGGCTCTACAACTGCCGCCTTCTGTAAATCAGCACAGAGGGTGAGCTCATGAAATGTTATTTACTAGAGGTCTTTATAAATGCATATGGTCATTGCTCCTCCTACAGCAATGTGTTACCATGGACTGAAAGACTAACAAACAAATAACAGTAGGAGAAACTAGAAGAACTGATACATACCTGTCAGCTGCATATTCTCACTGTCTCCTGTGGCAAAGGGGTTCAGACCAGAAGGTACACTGGTGGGCTGGCTAGCTGACAAGGACACGTAGGTTTGCTCTGCTAGACACTCATTTTTGACTGAAGTGTCACTGGGCAGAGGTGCGGTTTTGTTACGATTTGCTAGGAAGCAAGAGCTTGGTGATGCAGTGAAGGTGGCTTTGCTTGCATCTGGAAGAGTAAGTGAAAACTCTTGGTGGCTGTTATGTATGCTTGCTGCATATAAATTCACCACTAGTATAAAGACAGCATGTGAGCTGCTCAATTTCTTCATATCTTTGGGTTGCTTATTTTAAAACTCAGTGAAACCTTGATATTTTGCATGTAGCCAATGAATACAAATATTGCCCTAGTCTTGATCTTCCCAGCGGAACCGTTTGTATCATATTCCCTGACCACAGATCTACATCACAGAGTATCAGCTCCTTACTGAAGCCATCATAGTGAAGGTATGAATCAGATTTATTCCCTCGAAGTAAACGTCAGCAATGAAGTCAAGTAAATTACATTAAGAGTCAATCAGGCTCATGACACTTCATCCTAAAGAATTAACAATGGGAATTTTAGAATGCTTGAACTCTATTTTCCTACTCATATCTAAAGAAAAGCATTCGTTATACTCAGTAGTTCTTCAGTTTTCTGCAGACTATTGATAAAGTCAGTGGAAGTTTTGCTATTCTTCAGTGGAAGCCATAACTTTACCTTTTGGTTTCAAGTACTTCACCAAAGTATCCAAGTATAAGGCAACTAAGGATAGGACATATTTCTTTCCTGAAGGCTGAATTAAAAGCAAAAGCACGGTATCTACTGTCAGACACATTTTAGGCAAGTTTCCTGCAGCAAAGTGCAGATTTAGAGTAACAACAACCAAAAAGTTAAAGAATGATTGCTGGTGCTAATGTTAATAAAAAATAATTCAGCAGAACCCAGTCAAGTTTCACTGGATTTTGGGGAATTAACTTGGACCAGAATGTGATCCAAACCAATCTTCATTCATTTTATAGCAAAAGACCTGGAGCATGTGACTTCAAACTGTCTAACCTTGAAGAAGCCTGGTAGGTGGAAAATGTTAAGGATACTGTTTTAAATTAATTTTGTGTCTCTTCCACATAGTAATACTTTAGCCAGGTGCTAAATAGGGCTCCAAACTCATGTTCCAACCTTGCAGGGGTATTTGCATTTTGGTAACATTTAATACATTTCTATTTCAACGTGTAATTATATACTTTAGCTTTGACAGAAAAACTGGATTCCTGCCCTTTCTGCTACTTATACCTCTTTTCACACTTTAGCTTGTGGCCCTTCAGATGTACCTACAAGTGTTTGTTGCATCCAAGATCATTTCAATGATCCAGTGTACTCACATTCCCATAACAGTTTATTAAGTGAACTATGGTAGGAAGGTGGGAATGAATTGCTGAGTGACTGGTCACAAGGTTTTCAGGTGAATTTGACAATGTTGCATACAACTAGCCTTCAGGAAAAGACAGTAAGCCTGCTTCTGTTTAAAGTTAAACAAATATGTCAATTTCTAAAAACACAAGAGTACATTCAAAAGAACCAAGCTCTAGTTACCTAAATTCTTCATGTATTTGTCCAGTAGATTCTGGAGTTCTTGTTCTTTGTCATTGTTGAACTGTGTCTCCATGGCAAGCAGGATGTACTCATCTAGTAGCATGCGGATCAAATGAAAAGAACCTTTTGGAGGAGAAAGAGAGAGAGTAGCTGAGTTATCTTTGTGACCATCTCTCACCACTCTACAAGAAGCGAGCGAAACAAACAAATAATTGTGGACTTTAAATGACCTGGCAAGACCAACAAGGAATAGTGCCTAACTTCTAGCTCTAATCTCTCTTTGCACTGGCCCACCTAGCTCAATTGTTTACTGTCCTGTAGGCTATTTGACCACTAATTACATCAAAGAAAAATACTGATGAAAGTGAGACATGCTTTATACTTGAAGAGGGCACACAGTGGAGCTAGATAAGGCCGAAGTCTGCTAGAATGCCTCTGTTTGCCTTGTGCTAAATAACCAGACAATAACTTGTGAAGTCTTTGACCTTATTTCAAGGATATATCACATTAAAAATGTGTGTCTCCTTACAGCCATTTCAAATACTCTCTGAATTTTAGATAACAATGTACTTACAACTAAACTTAGGAAATTATGTATTAGGTTTAAAGTGAGTTTCACTTGCCCTACCATCTTCTATTTTATAAAAGGTCTTTTCTGAGAGTCCCCCAAAATGTAAACATTTCTAAAGAGGGACATGTGAACCTTAATTTTTAAAAGCCACAAACACTGTTGAATTGACTGTCTGCTGATCCCAGAATTAAATGAGTGATCTGCCAAATTCCTTTTGCTTTTATGAAAACATACCATGCATAAGAACTTCTATACGGCAGTAATTTTTACCAAACTGATCCACAGGTAAAACTAATAATTTGAATCTTCTGTCTCCTATACGGAGATATGCAGTTACACTTCCATTGCCATATCAAAACAAACAGAGCTTCTAGCTCTTATATAGCAAAGCAGTAGCAAACAACAATTCAAAAGAAAAATACCTTTGAAAAATGAACATGTGACACAGGTCACCAACAAAATATTGCTAGCATTTACTGTGAAATGGTAATTTGAAAAATACGTTTTACAGCATTTGTGGCTTTGATCAAAGAATCTTTAGACTAGGACAGGTTCCTCTGCTGAAGAAAAGGTGGAAAGCTGGTAAATGCTATCACATATGTACAAAATATGAGTACCAAAACTTGACGCATTGTTTAGGGTTAGGTTATGCATCACTCGAGCACCGAAAAAACTCCATTTGAGAAGGAAGTCTTGAGCTCTCTTCTTTAATGACCTCCCATTTTGCTTGCTTGCCTGAAAGAGAATAGTAAAATACTGTTAAGTATGCTAACTTGCTTTCTGCACACAG
Organism: Butorides virescens; assembly: GCA_017310255.1. Classification (NCBI taxonomy): domain Eukaryota; kingdom Metazoa; phylum Chordata; class Aves; order Pelecaniformes; family Ardeidae; genus Butorides; species Butorides virescens. Next base: position 28,461 of record JADKXX010005740.1, on the reverse strand, counting down.
GAGAAAAGAAAGGAGAACTGAATATGCTTGAGAGTTCAAGGAGTCATTAACTCGGGTTGATATGGCAGGGTGGATCAAGCTGCCTGATTCAAACTGTCTTCATAACATGTGTCCTCAAGGGATAAAGAAGAGCATCATTCACTATTTCCAGTGCAACCAGAGTAGAGCTCTGACAATGTTAGATAAAGCCAGCTGGTTACTGCTCAGGCTTTGCTGTGCCCTGAAGGTATATAAATTAGCTCATATTCTAGTGCTAAAGGTGCCAAATTATTCTGTAACTATGCAGGGGTACAAGGCAAAAAGAAAAAACCCCACCCTCTGGCACTATGTTGTTCCACATAAATAGGAAACAGAAATTTTTCTCTGTACTTTAATGTAATCTGTATAATACTGGCCAGACTTTCTCTTACAAAATGCTATGTTTACTCTCCTAACATTGACGCTTTTAGTGCTTCTCATTTCATACTGTCACTCTGCTCTGGCAGTGACTTGTGCGTGTGGTACCGTATGCCCTGTTGCTTTCTCAAACAGCAAGCAGAACAAAGCTGTTGTGTGAGTTTGACAGTAACCACACTTTAGCATGAACAGAAGGCAGACAGCAATGGAAGGATTACATGTTCTGTAAATTATTACCTTCTGCTTAGTGGACCTAGCTGCATATCAGCACTTGTAGGTATTTCTTACCCCTAACTACAGGAAAACAATGGTAGGAACCATAGCTGTTAACTTTAATAATACAGTATCACATAGTTGTTGCTGAATGGGAGAGTGCTTCACCTTTTCTGCCTGCCACGTTTATCAGGAATTGTCTTCTGAATTTGTGGAATCAATTTTAGACCATAATCATTCAGTTCTAAAATAAGTTGTGATTATCCAGCTTCAGTGGGAATTTTGTGTCTAGATAAGTGTGTACAATGACTTGCTTTGGCTCTGCTGCCCTGAATCATCCAAAGCTCCTTACTGTGCTGCTCACATATGACAGCAAATGTTAGGAAAATTAAAGTACTTTAAAAAGAAAGAAATTACCACTGTCTCCACTGAAATTTGGGAGGACAGGTGAAGAAAGGAAAAATGACATGCACATGGTTATTCTGTAAGTGGCAGCCACTCTTCTGCAAGCCAGTCAAAGCTAACTGCACTGCCTCCTCCTCTTGCATCCATTCATATCAAGATGCTCCCTAAAATGATGGATAGGATATTGCATTTCCAGATAGAACATGACCTGATGAGAATACCAGTGTTTAGCTACTAGCAAGCAATGTGTAACATTCTATTCTGCTAATTTACATTCATTAGAGTCACAAATTGGGTAAATAACTCCTACTTGAGCTATAACTCAGAACTCAATCTTTTTGTTCTGAACAATAGTGTAAATATTCCTGTATATATATGCATAGAATCATAGAATGTTTTGGGTTGGATATAAAATACTTATGATTATAAAGCATCTTGTAAATCAGGGGGAAAAAAATCCCATCAAAACTATCAACCACCCGTTAAGCACTTTATAAAGCTACAAAACTGTATCTTCCATCCTGGTCTGTAGAAATCCTTCTACAGGTTAGCTACTTCTGAATCCATCTTCTACATCAACTTATACCACATACAGTGCCATCTGAATAGCATGAAAGAAAGAATTGCTTCTCTAAGGAACAACGTTTGTTCACTTTACTCACTGGGCAATAGCCCGGGATTCTGCATGCACAGATAAGGTGGATGGGTTTCTTTCATGTACAGTTTATGACAGTGCTGACTTTAACGTTATAGTTAAGATGCTTCTTAGTTTCTCACACACATAAGGCTGTTCAATGGCACTCAACATGACTAATTAGAACTAACGGTACTGGAACCTCTCACACCAAATGAAGAACTCCTCTATTACAGTAAGGAGATGGGAACAGAGGTGAGACTCCCATGTGGGAAACCAGTGGGACTGCACAAGTAAGGGACCATGTAAGGAGTAAAGGGAGTAGGATTTGGTCTTGAGTCAGGCAGAACATTTGAAAGGTACCTTGATAACCCTTTGCTCAACCACAGTATCCAACCATTCAATAAATGATTCCACAGTGGCATTCTTCTTTAGAAGGTCCTTCAGTTCTTGGAACACTGTAATAGAGTCATCTACCATGTAAAAAGGAGAACATATCATTGCATGCTATTCTGAACATGAGAAAAAGCCACTCACCAGCCATATGACAATATTGTAGCATGGAAAGGAAAAGCAAAGAATTAGAGCAGTAAAGAAATGAGCAATTCCCCAGCAAAGCAAGCAGACACACACCCATCACACATATATATTTTAATTACTTAACTATTGCAGTGATACAGATTGTAAGACAATGAAGTTTTACAAGAAAATAAAAGCAAAACAAAATTCTGATATCCATTCATTCATTCATTTTAAGATTCAGCCTTGAAAACCTTTCTATTACTAAGTTTAGTAGTAAAGCTTTATCTGTAATGTGGCACACTTTTATACTGTCTTAGGTTTCCCTTACATTTTACAAATTTCTCACAATATAATGTAAAGCCAACTTCCCCAATTCCCGTTTTTGAAAAAGTGTCAAGTGACCAGTTCTTTCTCTTCTTCTTTTCTTTTTTTAACCAGTGTGAAAGAAGACAAAGAACAAAATAGAAAACAATTACACAAAAAGTAGGAAAAGGACAACTCAAATGAAAATGTGAATAGGATTGTGAACCATTAAAGAGAACAAACTTTTATGATCAAAGTAACAATATTCAGAAGACAACACTTTGCTATTGCTCTCCTTTCAGCTCTCCAAACTCTGATCAACATGATTCCTATGACAAAAGTTAACTTTTTAATAGAGAAAATGGCTATATCTTTTTTCAAAAACAGGTATGTATATGGAAATTAACATGCTCAAAATTTGTACTTTACTCCACTCTATTCTGTGTATGAAAATAGCTGTTACACATTATAGAAAATATGTATTTTTTTAAAGATCAACTTTCAGTAAAAAAACCCTCCCTATTCATATTAAAAAAAGAGTAAACTAGCTCAAATACCCATTGAATTAAGCTGTAATGACATAGAATTTTTGAGACATCTTTCAGGAACTGATCTGTGCTAATATCCCCATATGATTAGGGCAAAACTTCAAAAAAGTTATTTTATTACACATAGCAACTGACATGTAAATTATTTTTTCAGCAACCATTTAAAGTCATCTAGGTGGGATTACTTCCCAGAGTAAGCTTCTGCTCTTGTAGGACATGCTAGGACAACCAATTGGTTTTCTTAAGCTACTGAAGTTAACACCAACCTAGATTAGAGAATGCAGTGTCTACTTGTGCCTTTTGTCAGTCCATCTCCAAGTAGACTAGTAAGGCATGGAATTAAAGAGTTAATTACTTTTAATGATATAAATATATCACCATGGACTTACATTCACTGTAGACCTCCCCATCACAGTCTGTGCCCCCTGAGACTGCAAGGAGTGCCTGAGAGCCAATACTATTCAAATCAACTTTTTCAATATCTGACACCATGGAATTCACCACATGCTGATCAAAAAGTGCTGGCCGAGCAATCTGTAAGAGAAGGCAAGGTAAAATGCTAAGACCCTGTTGTGGTTTAATCCCAGCCAGCAGCTAAGCACCACGCATTCTCTCACTCACTCTCCCACCGCCACTCCCCCCGGTGAAGTGTAAAAGTGATAAAACTCATGGGTTGAGATAAAAACAGTTTAATATTTTTTAAAAAGAAATAATAACAATAGCAATAGCAATAGCAACAGTAGTAGTAGTAGTAGTAGTAGTAGTAGTAGTAATAGTAAGGAAAAGGGAACAAAATAATAGAGAGAAAAATACAACCCAAGAAAGATAAGTGATACAAATGAAAACAATTGCTCACCACCAACAGACTGATGCCCAGACAGTCCCTGAGCCGTGGCCTACCCACCAATCTGCCCTGCTGAGCATGTCATATGGTCTGGAATATCCCCTTGGTCATCTGGGGTCAGCTGTCCTGGCTGTGTCCCCTCCCAACCTCTTGTGCGCCCCCAGCCTACTTGCTGCTGGCGCAGTGTGAGAAGCAGAAAAGGACTTGACTCTGTGCAAGCACTGCTCAGCAATAATGAAAACATCCCTGTGTTGTCACCACTGTTTCCAGCACAAATCCAAAGCATAGCCCCATACTAGCTACTGTGAAGAAAATTAACTCTATCCCAGCCAAAACCAGCACAGACCCACACTTGGGGATCACCTGAATAACTCCTCAGAGAAGAATCATATTCTGTTTAATTTTCTTATCATGGCTGGGTTTTTCATAGATCAGTTGAGACAATATTTCCCTTCCATTAGACTTCTAATGGTCTTCTAATGTGCCTCCTATCAGATCATCTTCATGATGTCACCCACGTCCTACTTCCGTCTACCAAACCATCACAGGGAGGTGCCTTCTAATTGCATATATCTGTATCCTGCCAAAACAGCCTTGAAGCCCTCAGCTACCTGTCACTCACATGTTCTCCTTTCAGTCAAAACTCAAAAAGAAATAAGCTCACTATAGGAAATCATGGACAAGACAGTGAACCTATGCTAGGCAAAGAGGATCATCTGATATTTTCCAATTTGGAAATAAAACAAATACCCATATAGTCCTCTTCATCATTTGCTTGCCAAAAGTTCCCTGGTCTTTTCTCTCTTTTCTGCTACAAAAATTTGAAGTTTTGGTCAGATCTATTTATGGCTGCTTCCTTCTTGCATGGTTAAAACTACAAGATGCAAGTCTTCCATGCTTGAAGTTGAACCTTGAAAAAATAATGCATTATATCTCATAGCCAGCAAGGTGTAATGAATGTAATTGACAATTTTTTGGATGTATAGTCTTATTCTGTTTACCTGTGCTAGGTGTAGGAAAGATGTCTGTCGTTTCAGGGAGGAAACAAATCTTCGTGCAATAGGCAGTTTCTTATCTGTCAGGTTTTCTGGTAGATTTTCCAAAGAGGAAACAACCCACTGTTCCCAGTTTTTTGCAAAATTTCTTATATCTGCCAGTAAACTACAAGAAAAAAATGTTTTAGAGAAACATCAATAAAAATTGTTTTGCATTAGTTTAAATAATTGAGTTTCAATCTATGATTAACAGACTCCTGGACATATCTGTGAATGAATCCTCAGGTGTCACCAAAAGGAAAGAGGAAATGACCCATCATCAAAAGGCTAAAATTGACTATATATTGATCTGTACCTGCTCTGAGAAAAATTGTAAGACATCTGCCAATTGAAATAGATTGAAAAAAACTAGCTTTAAGAATAAAACATAAGAAATCCAAGAACCATTAGAGATAACTGAAGCTAAAGGCCTCAGTCAGACATAAAACCCCAAACAAGACGCCCTTCAAGGGAAAGATGAGGAGATTTGAAGGTAGCTTAAAACAATCCTCTTAGTAATGACTTGTTGAGAAAATTATAAGATATTATGGTGATGCATAGGATACAAGCCTGAAAAGTATTCTGAAAAAAAGGTAACAATTATTTTTCCTTAAACAACACAAGTACACTTGTTTCTTTTTTCATCTTCTAGGGCTTTAGTGTAGAAGAAACCTATTTCAAAATACCCAGCAAGCCAGTGAAGTGGGACATTAAAATACTGTGTAATATTTTAAGTCTGTTCTACAGCTGTCCTCAGAACTGACAGTATTTTGCCACATTTATTCTACTGTTCTAAAAATGAGCATAAATATTGTGAAAAAATTTCTCTAGGATATAGAATTTCTGCTGTTACCTGGAATATGCCTCACAAACAGAATGTAGCATTATTATTGTCAAAAACCTACCTTTCCGGCATTTCTTGCATTGTTGCAGGGATGAGTACATCTGTAAGGACCTTCAAAAAGGTAACAGATAATGATATCAAGCTTCCACTGGCCATTTATTCATTCATGTCTGTCTTGTCTACTTAGATTACAAAGTGATAAGGACTGGAAATTTATACAGAATAAAGCCATTCAACCTACTGTCCAGATATTTATATACCTAGATTTCTCCCATCACTATTAGATAGGAACATGTGATAAGCACTTTGTCTTTCCTAGCGTCACTGTGAGTCTCAGTAAAGCAGATACTCAAGCATCTCCCAGGTCCTCGAGTGCTATTAGCCACTTGACTCTTCTTTCTGCCACACTGCATGTAGCACTGAAGGTGTTCAGAGTTTAGGACAAAAACCTTATAGCTAAGTGTGTGGAACTGTTTTGGCAAAACCTGTGCCATCTGTCATGCCTTCTGGGGAATGTTATCGCAGAGGGCAAAGTTGTTAGCCCATATCCCAAAAAATCTGTTTCCACTTCTAATGTAAATGGTTTGATAACAATGCAATTAAATTCCTCCTTCTTCTGGCAGCTGTGCTGTCAAGAATATCTAACATGATTATAAGTGAGAAACAGTGAGAGACAGAGAAGAGGCCCAATAGTAAATTTATGAACTTTTGAGAAATTCTTATTCAATTTATAATTTAGTATTTCTGTAGTATTTCTTCTTCTGTCACATTAAATATTTATTACAAATAAAGTTAATATTGAACCTATTGGGACTGCACATTTTGAGCAGGAAAAAACTCATAAACTCAAGGTGCAATATAACCTCTGCAAGTAAATGAGGCTTAATGGCTCATCTCCAGGCTAGTAATTATGATCGCTGATGATAATCACCTTTACTTCACTCTGCTAACTAAAACATCTCTTCTTACCTTACAGCTAGAAATATGTATTTAAATCTTTTCTGGATTTTCCCCTAATATTTTTGTACAGTAAAGAATGACAAATAGATGATGATAAGGCACTCAGTGCTAAACAGCCGCAAGCCGCTTGCTTTGACTGCTTGGTGTTTACTGTTATGTCAAGAATTATTCCTTCCCATTGATATGTGGTTGTGAAATGTGTTAGAGAGAGGATGACAATCCTTTTCTATTTGTATGGCATGTCCTATCAGAGGAACTTAAAGTACTTTGCAGCTAATGAGTAGATCTGATTCAAGTTCAAAACTTGGGAAACTTCAGTGGCATTACTTAATTTTTTTCTCCCAGTGCTCTATCCCTTAATTATGACCTTGCAATGCTCCAAAGAACTCATATGGCACAAAACCTCTGCCAAAGAAGTGTTCCTTAGATTTTTTTTTTTAAACTCAAACCAGTTCAGACTGCAGCAGTTTTGCTGGTACATCTAGCAGCACAGGAACAGAAATTAAGCGTAGCAGTCAGGAGAGGCAGGAATATGTTAACCCAGTATTGTTCCAGCTCTGCAACATGAAACCATGGCATGACACAACCTGTAAGCAGCGGATTCACATGCAGAATCACCTCTCTGATCTGCCACAGACTCTCTTTGCTGGTAGAAATTGCAATAAACTTTTAAGTAAAAACAAGGCTTCGATTTTCATCCAGGCTTAACTTTGTCAGCCTATTCAGTGAACCACACAAGCATTTCTTTTAGTTACAAACAAGTAGGTCAGGATTTCACCATTAGTGTGCTGCCTGTAGTCATACATCAAGTGTGCAGCAGAGCTGAGACTGGAGTTCAGCTCTTACATGTGCTAGTTTTATGTTCTGGATTTCAATGGAATCCTTGCTGATGTACACAGGTAAGAGGCAGAAAGCAGTTGTGGCATCCTGTTATTCTAATTTCAACACCCTTTTTACAGAAGCAAAAGCTGTAACATGCTTGATATTATCCATGGAGCTAAATGCTGAACTTACCTTATACAGTATTGAGTCACAAACACAGAAGATGTCAACGATGACAGGATTTTCAAGCAGGGGAAGAAGGTGGTCAGGCATTCCTTGCCAAAAATGTAGTAAGAAATGCTGAATCTAAAGGAGCAGGAACCAGATTCATGGACATAAATAATGCTTTCTTGGCTCCCTGTGCATATATACCAAGAATGTGTGTTCAAACAACCTTACCTCTTCAAAGTTCCCATTAATTGCATTGTCAAGGACACACTGACAGTGTGTTTTGTACATCATGATAAGAGTATCTACCTATTTTGGAAGAAAGAGAGATTAAACAGGGTTTCTTAGCTCTCTCCTCTGCTGCTATAGTGATCTAGGTTTCTGCTTTCTGTAGCTAGTATTTAAATACAGAATATAAACTGTATTACAATCCATATTTACAAATAGACAGTCTGTACATCCAGAAGTGATGAGGAGGTCACTCATCTCAAGTTTTTATCGACATCTTTAAGTCTCAATGCTGTTGTCAGAATGTAGCATCTGAATCTGTATACACTGAAAATGTGAATATCAAAGTAAGGCAATAGCTAGAGTAGCCAGTCAGATGGTAAAGTGAATTCACCTTTCTGAAGCTAAGATTAATCCCAAAGAGTAGTGCAAGTTAATCATTAGGCTACTATAGGCGTCTATGAGTGTTCTGAAACATCATCTAATTGGACAAATGAGAAAATAGCTGCCAGTCATTTGGTCAAAGTTTAATCACTGCCTTACAAGAACTGAACTTTAAAAACCAGAACTCCCTTTCATCAGGCTAATTTATCTGAGTGGAGTGTTCCCTTACTTTAATAACTGTGCAGAGGTATTACAAGACTTTGTGAAAATGGTAGAAAATGTTTAAATTTGTGGCAAATTATAAAACAAGAACTTTGTAAAGTATTTTAAGGAAAGAAAAATGCTGGCAAAACCATTCTTATGGTCCAGAATCACAGGAAGTTTGTTACAGCTTGTGAACTTCTCCAGCAAACCAATATCAGGTTTCAAATGAACCTAGCACCACCTTATTTCTATAGGTGTAGTATACAGATTTATTTGAAAACAGACCTTGCTAACTTTCAGATCTGCTTCTGTAACTACATATATTTGAAAAACAATGGCAAAGGGTGAGATTCGAGAACATGTAAAAAAAATTTTTGGAAGGGGTTGATGGAAGTTTAAAGTTTGGCTAAGTTTTCTTCAGCAACATAAAATGAAGAAATTATCAATCTATTTTAGTGCAGCCTGCTACATTTATGTACTCTCCAGAGATTTCAGTTGCATGTGATTTCTTAAGAGTTTAGTGCAGGAGTCAAACATCATGTACGGGCTCTTTTCAACAGAGTACCTAAATATCTTAGGTTCAATAACTCTTCATCAGATAAGCTGAAGGAGGGTTAAAACAGTAAGGAAAGAAAATGGGAAATAAGAGAACAAGGAATGAGGAAAGAGCAGCAGGGAAAGAGAGAGATGGAGACACACAGAAATTAACCTCTCTTCCCACAGTCTCCTCATAACTCCGTGAGTCTGTCCCCACACAGAGTCACCCACAAAGACCTGATGGGCCCTCCCATCATCTGGTCCTAATATCAGAGCAAGTACATGCTGCTGACCCAAAAATGAGGAGAAAATGAGTTGCATCTTTTTCTTCATTGTTGGAGTGGTAAAATTCAGGTTTGCTTATACTGCTGTGTTGGGTTTTCAAGGAACCTCAAATGCTCTTCAGATTTAAATGACATGAGAATGCTATATATATGAGATATCAATTCATTGGTGGAGACTATAGCAGCAGGTGATGCACACTGCTAAGTCAACCAGTTCTTGGGCTTTCTTTAGGAACCTAAGATTTCCAGCTAAGATCTCTGTACTACAGAGGGCTCCTTTTGTTTTGCTCCTCACAACAGGAATCCTATACTTCACTACTTTCACAGAACAAACTTAGGAGGAAGGGCTCATAAACCAAAAAGCTTTAAAGCAACATATCTCAAGACAGCCACCATCATGACCTGTACTGGATGCTAAACTGGAGAGTTCACAATGTGTACCAGAAGGTTTCTAGCACAGTTCAGGGATGTAGCAGCCTGTAATGTGACCACAAACAACACAGACATAACATATAGGCAAGGAGTCAAAGACATAAAACATATGCCAGCAATACTTCTAACTGAACAGTACCCTTAGGATGAGCAATACTGAGTATTGGTTTGAGGAATACAATTTTACTAATTTTAAAAAATAATATGCTCAGATTTTCACAATTTCTTTTCAAACAATGAAAGAGAGTAAAGTTCATCTAATTATTTGTTGTGAATTATTTGTTCTAATCCAATCAGAACAAAATTTACCTTAAAACCAAAGGCATTTGGAATGAATACAACTCAGTTATTTGTTTGGTTTGCTCTCCCCGTCTTACATACCATCAGTTTGTAAAATACTAGGTCAGTTAATAGGTAAATAATTCAACCACCTTTCCAGTGGAAAGCCAGTTAATCGGTGCTAGTAAAGGTTTGCCCCCTCTATAAATCAGTCACCTCTGTTTGATTATGGACATTTCTGGCTCTTTCATGTCAATACCTCAAAGGCTTAGATATGAAGAAACATTCTGTGGCAATTTTTGATCTGCAAGTCAGAAGAGAAGTAGCTCACATTTTACCTTGTCTTTAGAAATGCATCCTTGAAGCAAAAGGTGTTGAGCACTTGGAAACTCTGGGAGGAGAGTTCCAGTTTTGGAACTCAGAGAATATTTACGAGTGAAACCACCCTGAAATGGAAGGGAAAAAACAGGAACATATAATATAATAATAATAATATAGATTCAACTGAAACCAACAATTCATACTAAACTTGCATATTATCTAATGAGTCTCTCTCAACATTTCAGAATATTTACATTCAGATAATCCTTCCAAAATACTGATGCTTATCCAGATATGGATTCCAGCTCAGGAAGCTAATTAAATATGTGCCTAGATCTAAACTCCACCAAATACAGTTTTCAGAGTGATGCAGCCTTCGAGCCACATTACTTCATGGAATTCTACAAGCTTTGGATTTAATCTATGTTTAAAAAGTAAAGTAAAACACTACTCTCCTCTACAGTATGGACTGTGATATCCTCAAGGAGACTCTAAGTTTATTTAATATATACCTTTCTAGGGCAAGGATCTAGGGTACTGGAGGTATTATTGTTCTCCCCTGCTCTCTTCCTGCTCTGATAGCAGGGCAACAGTGATTTCTGCTGGTTTGCTATGGTAACCACTGTTTTAGTTTATCATAAAGTTTGGTATTATTATTTTATGGTGTTATGGATGTGATTGTATGTAGGGTCTGTGGACACTTCTGAACTAAGTAATTATTATACAGTGCTCTGTGACCATGGCAGACTTGACATGAAGCACCAGTTTCATATCTCAATAAGAATGATATTCCCAGCCATTTAGTGTTCTCCAGTTACTTTGTTGAGACACGGTCAATGCTGACCTGGAGACAAGATAAATTCCTTCTGAATTATGCTAAATTCTGCTGATCTGAGAGTTTCTTTGAGTTCTTAAGAGTTCACCTCTTAAGCGTCTTTAGCTTGTGACATCTGAAATGTCGTAGACACATCTTGTACCAGTCACAGACTTAGAAAAGGTCTTGAATAATTATTAGATGCTAGCCTTTGGAGAGATAGGATTGCAGAATTAAACAACAAGCAGCCTTGAATGTGTGGATACTGACTGTGAAGCAATATATGGTAAATCAACCCTCATTTAGACTCCTAATCTAATACTCCCACAAAATCTGATTTAGTCTACTTCTCAGTAAAGCTGGGCAGTAACATTCTGTCGTGATATAGTGTTACTATGCTTATATTTATAATGCACACCACATTATGCTTATTAAGGTCTCAGATGATACAATTAAGATGAAACCCTCATCCTCAAAAGAAGCAATAAAACCTGTATTATGATTCTGTCCTTACTGACTGAATTGTACTTACTCTCACAGGACTGCATTCAAACCTAGAACTATTTGGCTGAAACCCTCTATCCCATTTCAGCCCACCCAGTCCTTATGTCAAGGCAGCGTATGGAGCCTTGAGCAGGCCTTCTGTATGTTCCTGCAGTAAATCCACTACTTTTGTGCAGATTCCCTTTGTACTAATGGATGGAATCTGTGACCATGGATGAGGCATTTGAAGGGTACTTGAAATGGCCTTTTCTTAGCCCTTTGCATACAGTCAGATTTCACTGAACTGAGAACAGTAGGTATATAGCGTAATATATAGCGTAAAAGTGTGCAAAAGGGAATATTTTCCTATAAATGTTGACTCATGAATTGGAGGCCAGATTCAAGTGAAATTCTCTCAAATACTGAATTCAGAAAACTATACCTGTAACTGACTTATTCACCATATATATCTCTCCCTATTTTTATAGGGTCATATGACTGCAAAACAGACAGCAAGAAATGAAAGCATACATTATGTAAACACAATTTGCCGGTGCTATCTACTGTTCAAATACATATAAAGCTCTAAGTCAAAGAAATGGTACAAATTTAGAAACATTAGTACTTCTTCCTGTCAATACTTTTGCAGTTTTATAATTGCCTATCAGTATCAGGTTTGGTTTTTTTTTAATAACAGGAGTAATCTCAATGATTTTATTATGCAATTACCCATGAAATATATTAAAAGCTCTGATTAAAAGGAATTAGTTCATTTAAAAGAAGGCAGTGATGGTGGTGAGAGGTTTAAGAGAAGATAATCTGCAATGTTTTTTACCTTGCTAATGGACTTATATGACTGTGCCTCAGTTCTAGGCTTAATATTTTAACCCACTGCCACTTGCCCTTTCAATTTAATGCCATCTGTTTCTAATGGCCGTTTAACATTAAGATAATGACAGTAATATTATCTGCCTAATTAACCATGCAGACTCTAATGGTGCACTAACTGGTTTAGATAAAAGAATTTGCTGATATCTCCCCCTACAGAGAGAATACTAGAAAATGTGATAAAACATACCAGAAGTAAACAGTGTCCCTGGCACTCAGTAAGTGTTCATTCAAATGCCATTTACTCAGTATATTTAGGCAATCAGTGCTTTAACGTCTTTTCAATGTCTTTATGTTCCTACTGAGAATTACACCTTATGCAATCATTGTAAATCTTTCTGGAATACCTAATTGCATGTACTTTCAAGCAAATGAATAAGGATATCACCTGTTTATTTTAATGGAAAGTGTGATGCCAAATTTTCAGTATGCTGTGACTGTTAAAATTCAGTTTTGACCATGAAAGCCATTTTTTCTTTTAAGACCTGCCTGAATAATTTCAGACAACGCAGAGCTAGACAATCAAAAACTCATACTGATCTGTGATTCTGTGATCTGCCCTTTCATACTTATTTCCACCAGCTTCTCTGTGATTCTTTTTTTGAGAGGAGGAAGGTATTGAACTTTGGGGCAGAAACAAGACAGGCTTATGGGACTGTCAGTTCCCAAGCAGATTGAGAATGCCACATCAGAGATGGAAGTAAATGTGCATTCATTCATGCCAAGGAACCAGAAATTTTCCATCCCAAATCTCTGAAAGAACAAATGCTGTAGTAGTCTTCATGAATCCTTGAATATGTTGGGGATATCCCACAGCATAGCACTATCTTTTTTTGATAAGATAGCTAATTATCTGAACAGGGAAAATGCAGCAGATCTAATCTATCTGAACCTCACCACTTGACATGGTGTCACCATGGGAAATGATTAGTTATGCTGGTGAGAATGGGGATTAGTACAAGAATGTAAAATGTTTAAGAAACTGACACCAGCTGAAATGCTAACAAGTTGTGTTGACAGGGAAACTTCTGGGTTGAAAAGGGATTGAAGTGAAGATTCTCAAAGATCAGAATTGGGGCTGATCTCATTGAACATTTCATAGATTAAATTGGCTGACATGAGCTCATGAAGTCATCAATAAAGAGAAAAAACGAGAGGTCATGTAGAAAGATTTAGATGGCTTTGAGATAATGGCAATAAAAGGGGTGAAAATCAATAGAGCAAAGCTACAATCTCAGGGACCAATAAGAATTTCTGCAATCAGCTAGGAGTTGCTTATCTGGAAATGAAAAAGGAGAAATACTTGCTGTGTATCAGTTATCACAGAGGGTATATTTAGTCTGGTAAATTAAATGGTGTCAGGAAACATTCCCAGGCAATACTGGAACAATATTATTCAGAATGGCCCCTGGCATTCTTTTGGCCCATGCCAATTAGCAGTCTCCCAAAAAATTCCCAGTCATCTTCAACAGTTACTGCATGCTAGGGACTTTTCTCTGTGGCAACGTGGCCGAGATGTGCCTAAGTTGTTTTGTAGGTTCAGGAGTTTAATAATATGGATGAAGGCTATTCCATGCCAGTTGAACTCAGTATCAAAGAACAATCCTGGGAGCAATCCTTAACTCTTACTGGGGTTGTATAATCCATATATAATAATAATCCACAACTTTCTAGTATCAATATGACCAGAATGACAGCGGCTATACCATAGTATAGAGTAGTGAAAATGTAGGCTACTTGTGGGGGAAAAAAAAAAACTAACAAAACCCAAATGCAGTTCTAGGGTTCAGCAGAATGGATATTTCCAACAGAAATTGGAGACATGCCATTTACAATACTTTATGATTTTTTTTCTCTATAAAGATATTCAGATCAGAACAAGTACAGTGAAAGGCTATAAGGCTGATCAGAAGGGGCTAAAAGCTGCTGCTTGTTCCACCTAGCAACCAAAAGCAGCAAAAAAATATATCATAGGAAAGTGTCACAAAGAGCAAAAAAATAGAAAAAGACAATCCTGATCAGGAGGTATAAAACTCAGTTTATTAAAAACCCCATCTTTTGGCTTCCAATCACACAAATGAGATTCTGAAAAAGCCCCCCTGCAAAAGTAATGGATGCAAAAAATTAAGCTAGAGCTTGATCCTTTGCTTAAGAGGGTCTATATGAACCTCTGTGGTTATGGGGAACTGGATTGGAACAGGAACCCCAGAAGGCACCTTCCAATCTTATTTTCCTTTGAATATTTAGAGGAGCAAATATTCAGCTTCATGAAAAAAGGTTACGCAGTCTAATCTTTAATGAAAAATACTGCTGTAATTTTCAAAGAAATAAGTGTGAAGAAGACCACAGGTCACACAATATTTGGATTGTAATGGAAGTGAAAGGAAACAGACTACAGTACTTACCTCATTCTTTAACTTGCTTCCAGAGAACCTTTGAAAATAAACACATTTGATTATTTCTTCATAAGCAGAACATTTTTAGAGTTTGTGTGTATATATATATATATACACACACACGTATAAAATAGATATATAAACTAGATCAATTAGAAAAAGGAACACATTTCTCCAAATGTAATTATAATAAAAATCATGTTTTTTCTTAACTTCTTCCATTGGTTTGCAAGTGCTTGAGGATATCAGGAAACCTACTGATGTCTTCTAAAACATGAAGATTCAGATCATTGACCAAACACTAATGTATAAAACCCAGTTTCAGTTTTTTCTTTGGATCTTTGCAACTACACAAATATCAAAAGGGCAGCATGCGTGCAAGTCCATAAGGTCTTTACCAGGAAATACATAAACTTTTTGATAGAGCTGAATAAATTCGGAGCAGAAAAAATATATCTAGAAATTACACTTCTCAGGAAAATGAAGAAACCATAGCGATTTTCCATTCTTTTTCACCACAGTATTATTTTGATGCAGGTGAAATGCATTTCTGAGATCAAAGATTTATTAACTGTCAAAAATGTGTTGCAGTATAGTGAATGTCCTATTAAAAGTCCAAATAAGAAATTGCCAATGAAGTCATTGGACTATCAGGCAACTCTTCAGTGCAGAAATTAGAAAGCACACATTTTAAATTATAACTACTAAATTAGAGAAAGTGTAATGATAGAGATTCTAATAGATCAGTATAATGATAAATGGTGTTTGATTCTTGTTATTTCCTGTCCTGCTAGCTGCCAACTGATAAGATACTGTGGGCAACATGAAGTCTTATTTAGTGGCAATATTGTGATTTCGTGATGTTGAGATGCTCTGCTGGCAGGACAGAAAACCAGAGACTGAGCGCTTGTGGAATTCCTCTTGCCCAGGTCAGGCACAGGTACCTGACAGTTCCCACCACATGATTATCCAGCGTATGTCACCTACAGAGTTCCCTTGGTTGTTAGTGATGAGTATGAAAGAAGGCACGACTCAGCTGATTACAACATGGAGCTAATTAGCTTCGTAGCTGGATGTATTTCTGTGGATTTCCACATGTACAGCAAAAACATGAGGCAGCATCTGCTAGCATTGCTCCTTCAGAGCCTTAATTGCTAGCTAAAGCTACCCTTCATACAGTGTTGGGGATACTAAGGATTTTTGGTGTTAGGTATGCTCCTTTCACAGTGCAAGGCTTGATATTTAAAGGAAATGTGAGATCAAATGTACAGTGGAATTTAAAGATTCAGGCTTCTGCAACTCTGCATTTAAGGACTATTGTACTCGGCTCAATTACCTAAATATTAATACATGAATGCCAATTAAATTTGAAACAGCAATAGAGGCCTACAATTAGGTAACTAAACTGAGGCCCGTTGCACCTTCTAATCGTTTGACAAGCTGCCTCCTAAACATGCAAGCCTTGTGGTAAAGGCCTCCATATTTGTGCATGAGCATGGTGTGATCTAATACCATTATCAGCCCATACATTTTCCCTGCCTATTTCTGCTCCAAGCTTAATCCAGAAACATTTTTATAGCTCACCTACCTGAACAGACATCTGATAAAGGACAGATTTTATGATGGATCATTGTATGCAGCAGCCAGCAACTGGGCGCTTCACTTTCAGTTTTGAATCCCTACACTGCCTGACTCTCTCCTTACCCAGAAGCTTGTTCTTAGCCCTAGGCTACTGTGTCATTCTCTTCACACAGAGAAATCCAACCGCAGTGATGGCCCAGACTGTGCAAAATGAGCATTTGAGTTTCTGTTTTAAATCAGCTAGAGAGGCAATTTGACTGCTGGACCCTGAAAACTGAACACCTCATACATGAGAGCACAAGCCCTAACACAAAGAAAAGGTTCCTACTTAGTGAATCTAGTGAGTACTCCTGAAAATCTTAGAGAGTATCTATGCCATCCTTCCGTGAGTGTTTAGTGTTGGAAATCCAGCCATGGGGAATTCTGCAGAACCTCCACTTTCTTTGCATTCATTGCTGCTAGGTTGTGCAAGGACAAAGGTTTACGTGAAAGGGGCACTGGCTGACATAAAGCTGAGGACTAAGAGTGATTATATTCCCTTAAATGAAAATAACTGTCTTTTAGTCAATTAAGTGAGCAATTTGTTCAAGATAATTCTGTATTATGAAAGAACCTCAGCTCTGGATAAGTGCCTACTGGACAAGGAAATGGCATATTCCAGTCTATTATACCTTAAGTCCTGCAGTGGAGAGATCCCTCCTTTTAAGCATCATTGGCAACATTGCCCTCAATTTTTACACTTGTCCTGTTGATTGGAAAAAGTCTGTTTGGATATAACCTAAATCTGCCAGCAGCTGAATTTTCTATGTGTGTTTATAAACTCATTTATTCCTTTCCTTTCTCAGAGTCCCCACTTATACAGGTATACTGCCGTAGACAATGAAAGCCGTCATTCAAGCCATATGTGAACAGAGACATTTGTTTTACGAACTATTAATCTTTGGCAAACCAACAGGCAGCTATCGTAACGTATTGATCCTGCTAGCTGTCCCTTAAATAAATATAATTAGAGCTTCCTGGGTTAGGTTTAAACTGATATTAGCCAGTCAAAGGACCTGTAAATATTAATCTACACTGACCCCTCCCTCTTGCCCACAGGTGCCAGCTTCACACCATTCTCCAGACGTTTCATAATGGGAAGCTGTCCTGGGGAAAGAACTCAGAGGGTGACACACAAGCAAACAAAATGAGACAAGTGTTCTGGAAATGGTGTTTTGCTGCCTTACACTAACTTGAACAAATCCTCTACTGGTATAAGTTGATGCAGGTCTACACTGACTGAGGTGCGGCCATACTGGATGATACTAGAAAAAGATCTAGATCAACGTGTTAAAACAAAATTGATGTCTTTAGAGAGCAAACTGCTACCTAAATCTGTGAATGCCAGACACTGAGATATGCAGCAATACTAGTTCTGGTATCAACAACAATTACTGTCCTACAAATACCTTCCTAAGAGAAGGCTAAAGTTAGACCTTCACTGACTAAGTCCCAGAATTTATGTTACTGTACCTGGTTAAGCCTTTTCCAGAATACACAGAGTGGTAATATGCACTGCTTTCTTTAATGCCAATTCCATAATAGTGATACCTGCAGAAAAAAAAAAAGATGTGTGTTTATGAATGATGTGTCAAATAAAGCAAACTGTCAAATTGATTTTAAGTGCTTTCCGAAAACTTTTCTTAACAGTGTTTACCAATTCCTTTCACTGACATGAAAAAAAATCTCATCTCATAGAAAACAGTATTGTCATTGTTTGATCCAAAATTCAAGGCTGGGATCTTCCTTATATTTAAAACACTTACTCTATTACAAAAATGTAGCTGGAACAGCAAATCTCCTCAAAATGTTACATCTCTTTTCCGTAATGTGCATTCTCTTTCATTTTACTGTTTGTTGAAAGGGTGCTGTGTTTGATCTACCAGGTTTATTTTATCAGGCTTGTCACTGTTATGTTCAGACAGTCCCACAGAGCACTTTTCAGTTGAAAACAACTCGCCAGTATACCCTATAAACTAGTGTTCAGCCTCCTATGACTAAAAACGCTGACATGTCATTCATTCATTCTTCTCTCAGGTATATGGTGACTGACTCTGCTGAATTATTTAGCTGCTTAGGCAGTTCTCATCCACATTTGTCTCCCTTGCTGCTCTCCTGGAAGTTATTGCTCCCAAACAGAGCTGGAAGTAGGAAACATATGCCTATTGCTCAGCCTCTGCAGTGCTGAGCCCAACACCTTAACCAAAGACACTAAAGAGGGTCGATTGGTGCTAAGAAAACTGGCTGTGCAGTAGATACTTAGTAGGTTCCACTGATTTTGCTACAAAAGAAGTGACCTTCAGGAGAAGGGCAGGAGAGCAAGCTGGGGGCAGCTCTTTCTTTACTGGTCATAGGAAAGTTTGCTTGAGTTCATTTATCAAAGGTGATAGGCCCTGTCTTATAAATTCCACTCAATAGATTTAAAAACTGATTGTGTTAAACCAAATTTGTCTAAGAATGTTATAAGCAGCATACTCATGATCATTTGTTTTTTACTGAAGTTAGCCTGAAAACACCATGGCAGCTGGTTTAACTGAACTGCTTCAAAGTAACACCTGTAGTTCAAGTACTTTGCGCGTAAACCAAGCCTAACACAGAGGTAACACTTTGCAAGGCATTGCACCAACTTCACTGAAACTTCTCAAAAGCTTGAAGAAATGCACGCTTAAGACACAAAGCCCCCAGCAAATATTTCATAGAACACATAAGCAAAAGTTTTCAGCTCATCTCTGCTGTTCCTGGTGAAGCCCATTAAAAAAAAAATCACCATCTTACTGTTGGTTCTTGTAGGGGACAGTCACAGGTAAGAACAAAACCCCCAAATGCTTTATATTTACAAAGCTGACTAAAGGCATTAGATACAAATGATATTTAAGAAAATGTTCAGTAGGATGATACATTTGCTCAGCATAGGTAGCTTTGAAAATCTCAGCTGAAATAGTAATGCTGTTTCTGGGCAGACTGTTGTGTGCATTCAGGACTTTACAGCCCAGAAACGTGTCAGAAAGCGGCTGCTGTTAAACATCATAGCGTTTACTGTTTGCCTGAAACTGGTGAGTCTGCGTAATACCACTAGATCGCAGTAGTGCCTGGCGACCCATAGGAAGACCAAAAGTTTCTCACCTATTTCATTACTGTTATTTTTCTTGCCCTGAAGCAATTAAAAAAATTATAATCTGTACTTCTCAAGCCCTATCTGACATTCTTCATAGAGTAATAAGGTAAAAAGATTTTTATTCTTTTACAAGCCAAAGTAATTAGCTGAATAGCTTATTTTGGACTCCCTGTTGAGAGTAGTAATTCCAGACACACTGATAACATCTTTAACCTACAACCTCAAGTACTTTCTTTCTGTCTCTTTATATGAGTATTTCTATGTGTATGTACAGTATATATGTTCCTTACCATTTATATTTCTATCGTATAATTAATAAAGTTAAACGAGTCATCATAAGGAACTTATTCTCACTTTTTGTAACAAAACTTTCAAAAACCAAGCTGAACTGCTTTCCTCTTTTAATTTCAGTGGTTTGTTGTAACATATGTTCCTACGCAACTAGTAGCCCTGATTTTAGCATACACTGACACAAATGATAGCTGATAAGGAAATGACAGGCTTAAGCTGTTCAGGGACTTGCAATAACTTGTTATCACGGGGCCAGCTGCCATATCAGTTTTATTAACCCACTAAATCACTCCTAATAAATAAGATAATAGTTTTCAGACATGATGGATAAAAGCTAAGATTCATCATTGATCAAAGTCTACACAGAAATTAAATTGTAACTCAAGCTCAAACAGTCTTCTGTGTGAATGGACTAAGAAGTACGTACAATTTCCCGAATAGCTGCTCCAGGTAATTCATGTACCGTGAAGATTATAACTGAAATTCTAGCAGTGACCACAGTATGCTTGACATTACCTACGCAAAAAGGCCGATTCAGAACCTGCGGTACAGACAACTGTTCCTTATGAAATGCTAATCTAAAAGAGCAGTTTGTTCTGGGTCTTTTTCCACTCAGCAGGAACACAGAAAATTTCCCCTACATTCAGCAATCTGTAGTGATCGGCATGGGCATGAGAGATGAATGAACTTTGTTAACAAAATTGTATCCAATGAGTTGTACCTTCTTGGCCAAATGTTTAAACAAGTGTTTTGGTACTGACACTTTTGTACAAAAGTTTTGTTGGATGTAAACACAGAGATAAGAAACTCTGACTTGAAGGTCTAGGATTTATTAGACCCATTTTTAAGTCTCTCTTTTGCCCAGAACAGGAAATGACAAATGCTGCTTGGAATCAGAGGGGGAACTAACATTTGCGTATCTCACACCTTAGAGTAGCACCTGTATCCCACACCTTAGGGCAGCACCTGTATCCCACACCTTAGGGCAGCCTTTCTTTCTCAAATCCAATTCATGCTTATGAGAAAGCTAGAAAGAGCTTGGCCTCATTTCGGTGTGGGAGAAAAAAACCTACTGTCGCCTTGAAAATTATGGAAAAGGGAATGGATTTTCTTTGCTTTCTTCTGACCACAGCCAGGCTCTATCGATAGCATTACGGTGTATGCACGCAGTGTGCAGCAAGGAACTCTGTTCCTGGGGAGTTAGCCTTTCTTTGCAATACAAGAGCAATGCTTCCATTGGAGAGGAACTGTCTTTTTCCTTTCGTGCTTTTGCAGCATCTGGCTCAGTAGAGCCCCAAACACAATTATCAGAGCTCCTGGGCAATACCATGGTAGAAAACATCACTGTCTGGAATAGCGAGTACTATTACTGCTTCTACTAACATTATACTGAAATAATGACAGCAACAACAGAAATAAAACAATGACACTACACTACCATGCTTCAAAAAATAGGATTTAATTGCTAGTAAGAAGTGTCTCTTACCAGTCCCAGTAACCCAGCTTTGTTCCACACAGAAACATAAAAGCAGAGGGTAACTAATAGTTTACTGAAACTGATGAACAGTCCCTTAATTTCCTTATTAACTTAATGGAAATGCTTCTGTAAATTACACTTGTGTAACTAACTGCTACCTGGCGAAAGCAGAAGTGAATTTGCTCCTTAGTGAGACTGTGTTTCTGAGGGGAATATGGTCCACAACATCAGAGAGAGATAAAAAATAACAAGAGATTTTTATTTTATACTGTCACTTCTCTATGACTACTTGCTGCTGTATTCAGTCTCTGAGCTGGAGATATTGTCACTTGTGGCTTTTGTGAGGCCCTTTTTTGCACAGCAAGAACAACATACCTTCATGGAAATGACAATTGCAGAGAAAAAGTCTCTGAGGAAAACTCTGATAAAGAAAAATAAGAAGAAACAAATGCCAGATGTTCAAACAAAACCTGCTGATGCCTCATCTGTTTGAGGAAATTGTTCAAGAACAGTTAATCTGTATGAAAATATGGCACATAATACCACCAAGGTTAGCAGAGATATGGGATCTGCTGAAGAAATGCTGGGTATAAGGTATTTCTGTGCTAATACTGTTAAATGTCTTAGAGAAAAGGGGCATGTAGTGACACATTTCCCAACACAATTAATTTTGTAGCTAGATTCCCATGTCAAAAACTAGATTTGAAACACACCTTTTACTTAATAGGCATTGACTTACTGTGTTTTAAATTATGCAGATACATGATATGTTTTGAAAGTTTGGATCCTGACTGGATCTTGAATATCAATTTATTAGATTTGTCACATCAAAAATATAATGAGCATTTGGGACACTTTTCCAACTGTATTCTCTCATTCATTATAGCTTGAAAGTGATTCTCCAAATAGGTTAGGTTATGAACCTGGCTAAGGCTTACTTAACCAAGGCATTCATGAATTAGTCGTCAAATATTCCTGCACAGGTTGTGAATACTAGACCTCCTAAAAACTTAAACACAACACCAGCAGGAAACATCAATCTGCGAAGCTAAGTCTACACCAGCTTATGCCTGTAACCATAGCTGAACTTCATCACAGCAGACAATATATGAAATCCCTCTTTTCCTCTATATAGAACCTTTCTAATAGTAACTCTCCTCAAACCCCCTCTATCCAGCATCTGTAGGTCATCTACAAAAAGAGAAATGAACTTTAGTTCCAGTTTTCCTCTACACAATACAGATTGTGTCCTGAAAAAAATCAATGGATTACAAATTTGTAAGACTGACAGAAACTATGCAAGAACCATTCCCTGTTAAAAAAGGACAAATATTCTATGCAGGCTTTATTTCCTTTGGAATTTATTTTTATTAATGATGATTTAAAATAAATACTTGAGACATACTCAACAAATAGAATGTCTTTATAAAAATTTGTAATTTAAATTCTTCCCCACCTTTGTTTATACTGCAACAAAACCTAAATTCACAAATGACATCTCCTGTGCATTCCTCAGCAAAACTAAGGTGGAATCAAATGGCTACGTCTCATGTTTCTAATGCAGGAAGAAAACCAAGCGCAACAACATGAAACAACCCCCCAAAACTATAAAAGTAAACAATACATCTTTCAGACATTCCTAATATATTGCAAGGCACTTAGGAAAACCACAATCTTGTAGCTTTTTCCCTTTTCAGCCCCCTTTAGTTTAGAGTTTTGCTTATAAATTACTGAAAGACAAGAGCAACTTTGTCTTTCAAGGCTAAGTCGTTCAAAATAACGACTTTTTCCAAACAAACAAAATGTTTGAGTTTCTTCTATTACTACCAGTATTCTGGTTTTCTATCATCTTCATTAGCAAAATGTTTCTTTGATAATTTTCTGGGGTTTGGTTCTGTTTCAGTAAACCATCAACTCTTTGTGCTTTCTTCTATAAGTCAAGGATACTTCCATGAATTTTATTCAGTAAGTACATAAACACACTTGTATTTTTAAGCATGAGAAAAACCCTAGGGCTACTCACACATTTAAAGATATGCATTCCTAAAATACAGGCATTAATAATAAATGTTTTATTTCTGTGTATACACAGAAAGCTGGACACTGTCTATCCTAATTTGCTCCTCATAGCAAGGTCTTATTTTTAGGAAAACCTGTTTTGAAACCAATAGAAATATACAGATAAGCATCTGGTCTAAATTCAATTTGGGATTGAAAACCATTAAGTTTTTGGAGAGTTATTTTAAAATAACAAAATTGTTTAATTAGTCCTATTTTATGTAGAATGATATGGGCACACTATTTGTTTTTTTAAAACCAGATATTTATAAACACTGAAATAACAATTCAAAGCACAACACTCAGAAAAGCTCAGAGACAGTCTTGGTTTCAGGCAATACAGAGAACTGTTGTATTTGTGACTCCCCAAACAGGAACAGAAGCTTCCTAGAATTACCTAACTCATAGCTTGACACTAGCAATACCCTATAGCGTTATTTTGACTTCTGTACATTCCTTACATCAATACACCACACAGTTTTTCATATTAAAAAAACAAAATCAGATTGGGTACAATTCATCCGTCCTTCCTCAGCAGCCTTGGGGTCAGGCAGGATGTAGAAGGGAGGGTGGATGTAAGGGAATATGTTGTTACTGCTGTTCACCTCAGTTTTACAATAATTTTAGCATGGTCAAAAGCGTAATGACAGAACCAGAATTAATAAAAATCTCACCACAGGTGATATATAATCATCTGTGATCTATTCCCACAGCCTAATATTCCAAATATACAAATTAATTGGATACATTATTTATCAAATGACTGTACTATAGGTTGTGTACTTTTCAGGGTTTTTATAAGCTACTTGCAACAAAGAGCAGACATATACCTTCTTCTCAATTTAAGACAATGCTTTTTTTCTGTTGTCTTTAAATTAATCCATATCGTTATATAGAGAACACAATGGAAGTTGTTAGATTTGCAAAAGGCAAATAAAATCATAGTTAAATTGCACAGTATTTATAGAAAGATGAACAGCTGTAACAAAGATATATGTATTATATAATGTTTTCTTACACGTAACATTTTGACATATATTTGCAACAAATGCATGGCTCTATAAACATAATGACAAGTTTTAGAAGCTTAAGCAGTTTAATTTTAGAAATTATGCCTGCAGTAATGTTTTCAAACTCAAACTCTGTATCAGTTTCATCATGTAGATGAAAGTTATCACTTGCGGCTTGTCTTCTGAATAAACCCCCCTGCCAATTAGTATATATTATGGAGACGTGGAAATACATGTCATTCTCAAATGTATTCTGTAAGTGCATACACAGGTAATTGTGCCTTACTTTGAATGGCCCCTTGTTCCAAGCCGCCTTGTGGTAAGGAGAGGGAATTTCTGGCGAATGGTCTAAAGAGAAAATAACTGTATTAATTTCTAACACTGGTATACCTTCTTAGCAATCTGTTCATAGAAAAATGGTAGTGTAAATGTATGGTCTAATGTAGTCAATGAATAAATATTTCTGACACTTATGTCACAACATAAACAATTAAGCATGTTTTATTCTGCAGGGGTCCCTCCATCCTCGTCCATTTCGCTGTGTACCTCCAGTCTTCCTGCCCATAAACTCCTTCCCACCCTTCCCACCTGTTCTTCCTTTCCATTTTCACTTCTATAAATCTAATTTTCTTCACCAGGATCCTGTTTCATTCAGGTCCCTAAAGCACAACCACATCTTTTGCTTCAGAGAGCCAAACAGATCCAGGGAAAGATCTGCCTTCTAGCTATTCTGTTTTCAAAGTCAAACAACCAGAAATAAATTGATTTTTGATTTGAAAGGTGTGAGCTGAAGGTTAAAGCAAACAAATATTTGCCTTGCAGGTATTTCTGTGTCCTCCACTATCAAAGTGATGGACAGTCTTAAACTTATTTATGCTCACCGAAACCCTATGAAAATTTCTGTTAGCTCTATGCTGCACATAAAGAATTCATGTTATGTGATTTAATCCAGGTCAAGCAAAACATTCTGTCACTGGGCTCCTGAGATTGAGACTAGTGCCCTAAAAACATCCTCCCCTTCCTGTAAAGAATGATGCTTAAGGCAAAAGGTTTATTAAGTGAAAAAGTAATTCAGTAATAGAGGTAGATCTAATAGATACATCTAATAGATAGATCCCATACTGAAATGGTGTAATGAAAATTAGACATACACTTTCTCAGTATATCCAATTCAAGAGGAAAAAAATAGTAAGTGAACATTTTATGAACTGGATTTTAAATCCATTATTATTATTTAATTAAATTAATGCATTTGGCTATGTATGAACAATGACTAGATCAGCAGTGTTTAAAAAAAGATGATCCTTGAAGCATTTTTGGTTTCCTGTTTCACTAACTACTCAGGATTTAATTTGGAGAGTTCACATCTCCCTTTCATTAAATGATTTCAGGATTAATTGTAGGGAAGGGTAGAAAAGAGGATGAAGCAACAATTTTTCATTCAGGAGCTCTTTGTGTTATTAATTTTTATTCCCCTTCTTGTATTGCTTCTTGTGTCACATCTCACTTTACACTGCCTTTAGTATAATTAAAAGTGTCTTCCATGTCAGATCTGTTTTTGAGGAAAGAACCCTATTAATGTCATCATCAAAAAAGAAAGAAAAAAAGAGAAAGAAAAAAACTCCTGGAGAGAATGGTTTTTGGTTTTTTAATATGAAATAACAATAAATCAAAGGGAATTTCAGCTTCACTCTCCTATAACGTGGTGTCATGAAATCCCTTCATATGGAACAGTATAGTTAGTTTGATTCCATGTACGTTAGCAGTAGAAAACACAAGAACTTGAGAGGCGTTTTGACACAGGTGTACTAAATTGTCATGCTATCAAAGAATTAGGCTAACGAATTGTGAAGACATTTTTCTTTACCTTCCCAAAAGTTGCGGCACAGGCAGGTTCCAGCTTCTCTTTTCTGCAGAAGTCTAAATAATGTGCATAAAGGATGCATCTTGGTAAACAAACTCCTTCACAGACAATGTAGTTTTCTTCCAGCCTGTGTGGAGAAAGAAACTGCCAGAATAAGAAGCAACATGCCATGTCTCCCCTTTTTATTTTCCTTCTGGTTTTTGGTACTGCCCTCTTTTCTTTTTTTTTTTTTCAATTTTACTGAAAGTTTCCATGAGAGCACACAGATGAGTTTCTACAGAATAAGACAGACACTAGAGACTGACTCCACGCTTGGTGGCTAGGGTAGTTGCAGAACACAGAAAAAGCTGGGGCCAGGTCCCTTTTCTTAATGAGTCTTTTTTCAATGTCTGGACTTTTTTGCTTTCTACAAATGATTAAGTGATCATCACCTAAGAGCCAACTTTGCTCTGAAAATAAGAGCACTAACTAGACTATGAAAGATGGGTTTGTCTGTTCTTTGAATAGAGCAGGGGCTTGAACTTGCATCATCTGTCCCACTGTATCTTTAACACCTGGTCTAATGTCCCTTTTCTTCCTCCTTCTGTTTTTTAATTTCCATGTTGGACCTGAAACAACTTCTTGATCAAACCATAATGAAAAGCAAAGAACCAGCTTTTACTGAAGGGGATGTATTTTTATGTAGCTTCCCAACCAGCTTACAGAATACAAGTGCCTAGTGATGGTCGTTAAAGTCAAATTTTTAAAACTGAAGTAAAAACCTGGTTGTCTTCACTTGAACTGAACTCTTGGTAACAGCTGGGTCTTTCACTGTTGTCCTGTTTCTTTTCTTTATCAGTTTACACTACTTGTAACTCCTGGGATGACGTGCAATAAATTTATTTCTCACATTACACAAATCTGTAAGAAAATACTGTGTGGTAAACGCTGCATACTGAATAATTTTGCACTGACTCACCAGACTCAAATCCTTACAATTTACGCTCAGAAGTCAGATGTAAACTAGACCAAGAAACTGGGAAATTTAGATTACTCTCATTTTTCAGTGAGAAGGAAAAAAAAAAAAAAATCCAGATTTGCATTTGGTAACTAAGTTCCCATTTAATTCAACAGCACTCCTCCCTAATTTCAAGTGTGCTTTAATAGAAACATTTATCAATTAATGGCTGCAGAATTTGACCTCTTATTTGGTTAATTTTTGCCCAGACAAAACGAAGTAAAAGTAAGGCTTCCACAGACGGTAGAGTATAACGTAAAAAAATACATTATAAGGCAGCAAAAATCTAACAATCGTAGCCTTAAAGGGTAATTAAGACATCCGTTCACAAATGTAATCCTTAAGACACGTTTCATTCCTACATTTTTTGATACACTTCATTGATCATCTACATTTCATCGATAGCCACACACTGTGAGAATCGGACAGAGATTTCTGTTAACCGATAAACCTCTGCTAATTTAAAAAAATCAGACATTTGGGGGTGGGTGTCCTTATTTGCAGACGAAGCTTATCTAGGAAAAAACCAAACCAAACCCCAAAAAAACAACCGAAAAACCACCCCGGAGCCCCACAAATGACAGGTATTTCTAAGGGAGGTGGGAGATGCAACCCTCCTTGCCGGCTCGGCTTTCACAGAAAGGTCCCCTCGGGCCTGACAGGCGCAGGCACCGGCTCGGTCCCGCCGGGGCAGCGCCGGGCTGTCCCCGCCGCCGGAGCCCTACCATTGCAGGGTGAGCTGCGTCTGCTTCTTCTTGTCCTTCATCATCTGCGTGATGCTCTTCTTCGCAGACGGGCTCCGCTCCGCGGCTTTTAGCGCGCCGCGGCGAGTACCTGCATCCTCCTCCTCCTCCTCCTCCGAGGAGAGGGCTTGGCTGCCGAAGCGTGTTTCTGAGCGCCGGCGGGGGAGCAAGAAGAGAAGAAACCCAGGGGCACCGTTACGGCCAGCAGCGCGCCGCCTCCTCCCGGCGCCACCGCCGCCCCGCAGGCGCCCGTTCAGCCGGCCGCCCTGCCCGCCGCCGCCTGAGGGGACGGGCCCCGCCGCCCCGAGGCCGGGCCGGCGCACCCGCCTCCCCGCGCCTCCCC
>JADKXX010005739.1:0-12821 GCA_017310255.1 Butorides virescens | reverse complement strand
TCTTGCTCGGGTCCCTTGGCCATGCTCCTCACCGGCGCCTGCTCTGCCCCGCCGCGGCGCAGGCGGCGCCCATGGGCGGCGGGAGGGGACGGGGCGGGCGCGGCGGCGGCCTTAGGGCGCGGGGGGCACCGGCTGAGGCATGGGCCGCGCCGGCCGCTGGTGCGGGGCTGCGGCCCCTCGGCGGGAGGCAGTGTCCGCCAAGGGCCGACGGCGGCGGCAGCGTGAGGGGAGGAGAGGCGGGGCGGGGGCGGCGGCGGCGGCGGGGACAGGTGTGCCCTAGGGCGCCCTCCAGGGCGGCTGCATGGCTCCCGGGCGGGCAGAGGCGGCCGGGCCGGCGGGCGCCGCTCCCTCCTCACGGCAGCTCCCCCGCGCCCGCCGAGGGGGCTCCGACTCGGATGGGGCCCCGCAGGTCGCTGTCGGGCGGCCGCGGGGAGGCGGCCCCGTCCCTGCCTCCCGCCCGCCGCGGTGCTCAGTCAGGCCGGTCGCGCCCGGCCGGGGGGGGCCGAGTCACGGCGGAAGGCCCGGGAGGTTGCGGGGAGCGGATCGGCGGGGGACTTAATCATTAACTCCCGCCGGCGGTGGCTCTCGCCTCTCTCAGGGAGCGGCTCTCGGCCCGCCGCCCCGCCGCGGCGAAGGCAAGGGGGGCGGCCGCGGGGCTCCCCTCGGCTCCTCACGGCAGGGGGCGGCCGCGGGGCTCCCCTCGCCCCCTCCGGCTGAGGGCGAGGGGCGGCCTCGGGGCGCCCCGCTCCCCGCAGCAGCCGCAGGGCCGCGGGGGGAGGCGGCCGCGGCTGGGGGGCCGCGGGACCCGCCTGGGCAGCGTCCGTTGCTGCCAACGCTTCGTTATTCCCTCGTGTAATTCTGTGGGTGCTGGAACAAGACGCCCCGGTTTGGGGCAAGTGGGTCACATCGATCTGGCGGACGCGCCTTTGCTTTGCTCTGTTTCAGCATGCTGGCTGAGAGAGGTGGCGGGGGGCAGTCACAGAAAGACGGCCCCTGCTTTCTCCAGAGAGCAAAGTTGCCAGTAGGATGGAAAATTAGCCCGATCGCTGCAACATCCACTGTTTTAATACGTACTCACTAAAGCAAAATCTTGGGCACCGTCCTTCTCCCAGGTAAGGGCTGGGAAACTGTAGCATGGCTTGTGGTGGCAAGCAGCCCTGAAACGCTGGATCAGATGAATGTTAGAGGCACCGCTGTAGCCGTCAAGTAGTGCTGCGCTGTCAGGGACACACAAAGCTTGTAAGAGCTGTTCTTCCTTCTGCTCTCTTCCAGTCTTCTGTTGCGCCTCAAGTCACTGATCCCACCAGCAGTACAAAGCAGCAGAATATTAGCACTTCCACTCCTGCACAGATGCATTAGCAGACCAGCCATCAGCCATCGCAGCCGCATTTAACAAAAACCCAGGTGTGCCCATATCTGCCAAAAGGCCCAAAACCGCATCATAAGCGTGAATGACGGACTTTGGAAATGAGGAAGACCTGTGAGAGAGTCCCAGAGTCAAAAATGGCATTTAGCCTGAACTTCCTGCTGCTTCTACTTACACCTCTCCCCTCAACTGTGTAAAGCGTATTTCCTTCCTGACTGGTTATTCTATTCAAACGTTTCTGTTCCCAGGTCCCCTTCTTACTTCATACGTGACGCTATACATGACTTTGTCCATATGGCTATGTCCATGCATGATGTTGTTGGTGCATCAGTTCTTAGCCTAACTCGCTGAGACCGTCCGGCTTCTGGTTTCAATGGCTTTGTTTTGAGGTTACGGTAAAATCGCGTTTGACCCTCCGACATTCCTGTGACTTCTGGCTGACCCGAGTACTTCAGAATTTGGCCCACGAGGATCAGTATTTCTATGGTATAATAAAACCTCCCAGCTACTACTTGTTGTGTTGAATCTTTTGTGAGCAAAATCCAATGTGCTGTTGTCTTTTTAGTACCATGGAGCTACACGTAGCTGTTTGTTGTGTAAGAGCTGGATTCTCCTTTGCTATGATGTCAGAATATCCTCAGTGATGCTAATGAATTCTAGCCACCATCAACACAGGGATTAACTGAGTGAGGGTTCTGGTCCAGGGACCAGCTCATTTTCCAACTGGGGCAGCAACCATTTGTAGTCCCTTCTGGGGGCCAGGCACTGACTTAATTAGCTTTACCTAAACCCGATGATGATTGTAAGAGCTTTTTCAGTAAGCAGAAGTTCCCCTTGGATCCAGCAGCCTTTTCTGGCTCATGCAAACTGACCCCTACTTGTTCTTCCAAAGCCAGTGAAAGATTGCTGCGTGGTGTTACCATCTTTGTATAAAACGAAGCTTGTGTTTGCAGCAGGTAAAGAAAGAAAAGTGGATAGGCCAGGGCTCCCAAGTAAACACATAATGTTTAAAGCATGCATGAGAACAGTACATCATCCCGTGCCAATAGGTGAGCAAACATATCTACTCTATAAATAATAGAAATAAGGGATTTTTTAAATCAGTAACATACAATAAATATAAAATATTTTCCTCTGACAGGGGACAGACAGTGCTCTTTAATAATCTCAAATTGTTTTCAAAATGTTCCATATGAAATCACTGTCAATTAAAGTAATTTACAGGATGGAAAGATTAATCCTGGCAAGCAAAGGGAAATTGTGGTGTTTGAACTGTTCACTCATGCAGCAATAAACCAGCCAAATCCTTTCGCTTTATAGAAAATACTTTTCTGTAGTTGAAGGTTGGAAACAAGTCAGGATTTCAGGCAAGTACTGTTATACCTATGTGATTTCCAAAACTGTTTGTCTCACTTGTTCTTAAAGATCTCTGTCAATGAAAAATGTTTATTACTGTCGAACAATCTCCCTTCAGCTTGTGTCCCTTGCTTCTTTTTTCTGTCTGTCTAAGAATGTGATTGGGCTTGCTCTATTTGCATCACTTTTTCAGTATTTGAGGGCTGCTACCATGTCTTGTCTCTGACTCTGTCATTTCATTACCAAAACCAAACCGGCACAATCAAACTGACCGTATCAGTTCCTTGCATCTCCTTGTGTCTTCCGGTGTTGCTCCTGCCTTCCAACTCTTTTCAACTTATTTTTTCTCTTTGCTTGAACTTATTTTTCCCTTTTTGTATCACTACGCAAGATTTCTTTTCCATTCCTCAGAGTATACCTACTCAGCAGCCACCATGTCAGGCTTTGCTGTTGAGGAGTTCTCATTGTCATATTCCTGGTACCTCCATGGTACCTACATGGTACGTCTGTGGTATTTTACTGGCACTGTGGAAATCCCAACAGAGACTGCCAAACCCAGCCAAAAAGCCCAGGGAGTTGTCCACAGGTTTGCAGTCTCAAGTAATTTTCTTCGCCACTTCACGATTTTCTTTATAGCTTGCTTAAAAATTGTGATACCTTCACACTCTTGGAACTAAAACAATTGCCCTAGCTTTGGTCTTCATCTTCTACCTTACATATTTCATCCCTCATTACCTTCTTTCAGACCATTCCTGCTTCCGTCCAGTTGCTACCATTCTCTTCATACCATGTTGCTTCCATTTTCAAGTCCATTTGCCAGTCTGTTGAGCCAGACTTCAACTCTGCCTTCAGTGACACCTTCACTATTATTTTTGTTTATTTGCCTGACTTCCCTAGAGCCTTTGCCTGACAAATGCATTCTGAAGTACCTATTCCAGCGTAAGCAAAGCATCGCGAGTCCATCTTCTGTTTACTGGACTGTAAATGTGAGAAGTTCTCGCACCTGCCTATTGAAGGTGTTGATTTGAGGCAACTGAAAAGGTCTCTTACAAAATATCTAGCACACTCTTTTTACCTCAAGGAGTTAATTCCCAGGTTTCTGTTCTTTGATGTAATCTCAGAAGCATTCATCCTGATTGAAAGGTCATATTTCATATAAACAAAACATACTGCTTTCATTATCCTTGTAAACTTCCAAGGCTTGTATCATGGCTAGAAAAGTGCTCTGAGTCCTTTTTAGCAAACTTCCCTGAGCTGCAACCCCTGAATTTTCAAAATAGATTCCATACTAGAAACAAATCTGCAGGATCTAACTCAATTTTTAAGCTATTGTCCATCTATAGCCTCAGTGTGCTTGGAAGAATGGACTCTTGGACTCGCCCTCCTGCAGCAGGGACTGCTTTTCTCTCTGCACGGTCTGCGAATCAACGCAGCGGCATCTCACAAATAATGCAGCAGACGGGGAGGATATCCCCGTACTTCAGTTGATTACAGGTAGATGTTCTATAGGTGTCTTAGGAGTCAAAGAAGCAGTAATTTTAGATCCCTCTTTTGGGATCCATGCACCCTCTCCGAGTGGCATCTTTGTGCGCTCCAGCTCTTTGCCGGAGCAAAGGAGGGACACAAAAAGCTAAGGCAGGTGGGCAAACCTACCCACTGTTTGAAGCCCCTGCTGCTGGAGTGGACAGTCCACCCACGATGCATGATCTCAGCCTTTGGGAGAGAGAAGGGAGGGGGCAGATGCAGCGCTGGGCTAGCTGGAGCCCAACGTGCCACGGACATTCCAGCACTGCTAGCGCCTCAGAATTTTTGTTATCATTTGATGCTGTGTCCATTGGGAGCGGGGCTCCTATCAATATTGCTCATTACTGAGTAAAATCTAAATTGTGAAGTAGAACAGTTAAAGCATATATCCACATGAATCTGTTTATTATTTTCCTATGCAAAAATTGCACATATATATTTTATATATATATATGTATATATGTTAATTGCAATCACGGTATTTGTCCCTGGACATGAAACATGGAATGCATCTTGTTTAATTTTGTCTCAGAGTCAGTTTTCTGAGTCTAATCTGGTCACCTCAGTCTCCCTTTACAGTCACTGGAGAAGAAAAAGTGTCTCCCAGGGATAATTCATACCAGGCACGTTACCCACTGAAACAAATCATCCTCTTGCAAATCTGTTTCTCTTCCTTGTCTGTACTGAGAGCCTAGGAAGTTTTGCTTAGTTTTAGGTGAATTTTGTAATGGTGCAATCCCACCAAAATTCAACAGATTCTGTTATACAACCTGGAGTAAATGCTCAGATACCTGTTCTCTGCAGCACAGTAAAATTGTTGTTCATAATTTATGTGTGGAATATCTTTTCTTTTGGCACTCAGGTATTGCACCATGTCATCTTGCTGCAATGTTCCTTTTTTTTGTTGCCAACACGGCACATTGAAACAAAATGTTTTCAACTTTTCTTATATCAGTGTGACTTGCCAGTAACAACAATTTACTTGAAGGATTCTGTGTGCTGAACTGAAAAAAAGGTTTGGAAGATAAATGCAGTAATAGAAATACAATCTGTTATTGATCTGTTCCTGTGAAATTTCATGATGTTTACTGAAGTGTTGGAAACTGTTTCACTTCATATCCTCCCCAGACAGATGAACCACACAGAAGCTCTGATACAGTGTAGATATCAGGGCTATTTGGTAGACTCCAACACATATTTATTTCCAAATATGCTGACAGTACAATAACAGTACAGTGCATACCAGTATTCCACAAGGAAAAAATAAAGTAATTTCTCATTATCATCAGTCTTTGTCATTCTCTTTGCCTTGACATAGCGTGAATCTAGCTCTTTCCAAAACTCCATTTCTCATTTCCTGTGGCTCATTACAAAGAACAGTTTTAAATACCAACACTTGAAACAAGACAGCTTTCCCATTTTTTTTTGTCCTTGCCACATTTCATTGTTTACTTTTAGAGAGTATTTTGCTCTTGAGAAAAAAAAATCAGTGCACTAAGCTAAAAACCCCTGTGCATTTAGTCCTGTCACTGCCAATGCCTTTTGAAAGGATGTAACCAGGCAGAATTTTTTTAATCATACAAATTTCTTTAGGGAAGTATCTATCTGTGAATTAAAGGGTCAAAGCATTGAAGCATCCTCCCTAATCTTAGGTTTATTGTTTCCAATAGTTATCCAATCATTCCTTTTGATAAACTAATTGCAATGATGGCTTTAGATCATCACTCACTATAAGAAAAATTTCTTTGCCTTTGCACATTTATTGCAGTTTTTTCCAGAGCCCTTGCCAAGGTGTTTATATCTCAGCAATGTTTTTGAAATAATTTCTCTAAAGAATTTATTTAGTTCTGGTGGTGGAGGAGGATACGCATATCATCCCTTGCTGCCACACAGTGCTGTGACTTCTCTGAAGTTTGAAGAAAAAAGGAGGTGGGAAGAGATGCAAAGGGGGGGCATCAAGCAAAGAAAGGGCCATCCTTAACTGTGGGGCCAGGGACTTTTGTGCTCGGTGGAGAAGGGAAGGAGCATCCTTCCCTGCCCAGCGGGGCCAGCCCAGCCGCTGCAGCAGGGGAGGGCAGCCTGCGCTGGTGCCTTTTGCCCTCAGCAAGCTCTGTGGGCCCTGCTGCTAGTCCCAGTGCTGTAAAGTCACACAAATATGGTTGAACTTTATCTGTGCAGCCAAGACAGCGAGCAGATAATGTCCAAAACTGTGGAACTGCAGTCATCGTGTGCTACCCAGGGGGAGAGTGGGGCAGCTCCATGTGATGCACGTGTGTGCACCCATACCACAAATAAACAAACTGGTTACCCAAAGGATGCTATTGCCCCCATGATTGACTACCCCCACCTTCTTTTTTTAAGTTCCCGTTGCAGTCTATTAACAATTTCACCACCTATATTATATCACCCAGAACTTTCTGTGTTTGTTTGCATAACGCTGAAAATCTTTTCCCAACCTGGTGCTGAAAAGGTCCACAAAGCTTGACCTGCCAATAACTATATGAGCAGTGTCAGACCTGCGAAAGTAGAGGCTTGTCTGACAAGTCACCATAGAAGCTTAGGGTTCCCTTTGTAAGGAACAAATGCTGGCATCCAGTAGATGGTGATGTTTAATAATGTATTTCCTGCTCTGTCTCCAGCTGATAAAGCCAGACACATCTGTTTGTCTCTTTATATTCAGGTATTTTATTTATTTCCTCTTCTTACAATCTTTAAATGAAAAACCATTCCTTTTTGTACAGAAGTGGATGCTTCTGTTTTTCTCCCCAAAGAGCAAACTTCAAAATAAATAAACTAACATTATGTATTTGTATTACACTGACCCCTTCACAGTTCACATGTCTCCATCCTCCACAAACACAGGGAAACTCTAGGAGGAGGTGGAGGTAAACTGCACATGGGGGCTTCATAGCCTGACCTTATGTAGCTACATGGAAGCAAAAATTTCCCGTGCCTACCTCTCTCTCAAGTTGATGTTAGACAGTTATCTCAGGTTGCTTATCTTGATTTTAAAATGCTATTTTCCAGTATGTATTCTTTTTTTCCTTTGCCAAATTGTGAGAAAATGTTTGTATTCATACAAGTACGTGCTCCTACAAGCTTGCAGACTGAACACCCACTTCACTATTCATGTATTTGCACTGTGCTTTGGAGAGCAGCACCCAGGAAAAGAAAAGTAAGGAGGCCAGCTGAGTTTTTCACTGGGCAGCTATACAAACATATCCCATTTCCCTGTGAATGATCCAAGAATAGAGCTGAGTTAGAGAATATGTTCACCCTTGACAAAGTGGTTTTGAGAGTTTCTGCAGATACTCTAAAAAGCTCTGTTAACCGCACTTGTTCCTGTATACCTAGCCTATCTGCAAATAACTTCTAAATAGGTGTTAACAGAAGCAAACCACTAAAGTCAAGGGACTATTCTCTTGATGTAAAGCAGAGTCCTAAAGGCTCTACCACCAGCTGGGTACAGCTCCCTAGAGTGCTGCATTTCACAGGCAACTCACCATTGCTGAAAACAGGTTGTTCTCCCCTTCTATGTCCCTCTGTCCACCCTATTCCTGGCCACATGCTCCCACTGCTAGCTTTGTGCCAGCTTCAGCACTTGTCAAACACTTCTGTGTCTGTTTAATTCACTGAAATAACAGAAAACAAGAACAGGAAAACCCGATGAACAGCTTTCTGACTTTGCAATGAGTTAAATCAGCCAGAGAATGTGATGAAAGCCAGAATATGGGAGGGATGGTACAGCTGTGATGAGGGAACATGTCCAGAGAAGGGCAACGAAGCTGGTGAGGGGTCTGGAGCACAAGTGTTGTGAGGAGAAGCTGAGGGAACTGGGGTCATTCAGCCTGGAGAAGAGGAGGCTGAGGGAGACCTTATTGCCCTCTACAACTGCCTGACAGGAGGGTGTAGTGAGGTGGGGATCAGTCTCTTCTCCCAGGTAACAGGCAATAGGACGAGGGGAAATGGCCTCAAGTTGCACCAGGGGATGTTTAGATAGAACATTAGGAAAAATTTCTTCACCTAAAGGGTTGTTAAGCGCTGCCCAGGGAAGTGGTTGAGTCCCCATCCCTGGAGGTATTTAAAAGACGAGTAGATGAGGTGCTTAGGGACATGGTTTAGTGGTGGGATGGCAGAGTTAGGTTAACGGTTGGACTTGATGATCTTAAAGGTCTTTTCCAACTTAAATGATTCTATGATTCTATGAAAGGGAAGGAGGATGGGGTAGGACAGAGGAGGGAGAAGTTATCTGAGAATGGAAGGGAGCAAGATCTCCTCAGTCCTGCAGCAATAAACTCTCAGATCTGGTGAACTGCCTATGGAACAGCAGACCTGTTCATAGCTGTCATGGGTGATATGCATCTGGCAAAAGATGCTTATTAGATTTATACAGCCTTCACTAAACAAATGATCTCACACAGACACTGTGCAAAATTATAGTCCTGTAACATATAACTAAGCTCTTCTTTTTCTTTTTTTTTTAATCCCAGGCTTGACTTTCCATCTTCTATAGGATATTACCAATGTCCTTCCTGCTAGGTGTGAAAAAGAAGTGCACTGCACTAGGAATCTACTAAGAGCTATGGCGGGGGATCTCTGAGTCTGGTGTTCTGTTGCTTTGGATGATTCTGTTTTTTCACTCCAGAAAACCATTTTTTCTTGAGATTGGCTAGCCACAGTCTACAGAAAGCCTCAGGGACAGATGGTGCCTTCACTTGGAAGTTGCTCAGGCCCTCGATTCATCTGAAAACAAAACCACTGCTTGCACTTCTGCATATTCCCATTTGTAGCGTGTGCTCTGTGCTGAGCTGCAGGAGTAAGGCTTTGAATCTCAGTTTCCTGGATGGAGGGAGATTCAGGCACTCACTGGTCTCCGAGTTATGACAATTCCAGCAAGAGTTTTCTAAGGTTAGGAACCAAGTGTTTGCAGTCACCTGTCCCTGATTGCCACTGACACAATGGTGCTTGCCAGAAATTGATGTATCATAGCCAGTTATTTTTAAATTCTGGGACAGAAGAAAAAATTGCAGTGTTTTTCTGCATAGAAATATTTGGACAATATTTTTAAAAGCATTTTTTTATATGTATTATACTTAATGACAGAAAAGGTCAGAGCAATTCAATGCCTGATCCAAAGGCAATAGTAGTCTGCCCACTGCCCTCAATGGGCTGCTGATTAGGTCCTTATTTGCACAGTAAG
This sequence comes from Butorides virescens, assembly GCA_017310255.1. NCBI lineage: Eukaryota > Metazoa > Chordata > Aves > Pelecaniformes > Ardeidae > Butorides > Butorides virescens. The sequence goes on along the minus strand of JADKXX010005739.1, from coordinate 3,375 downwards.
CAATAGATAAAAGTTCAGTTTGCCGCGTGTATACAGTCACAGAAGTATTGTGCGCTATGTGAAACCATGGCTTCTTGCCAGTAGCAGATTCCAGAATCTGCTCAGGAGGAAAATGGATGTTGATACCCGTGTCAGAGAAGTAATGTTGCTTATTGTCAAAGATCTCTTATTTCCAACCACAAAGTGGTCGCGTTGCTTTCGGAGCAGCTGAGCGCAAATACTGGCCAAAGACGAGGTCCTTGGGATACCCAGGAGAGCGGACAGAAACCCGGCCGTGCCCTGGGGAGGGCACCCTGTCCTGCAGAGGGCTGAGAGATCTGTGTTGGTAGGGGCTGCTTGGCAAGGAGATTCTGGACATGTTCAGCAACCCTCAGGTTCCTGGTGGGCAAGGAGCTTTCCAAACCATTGGCGTTAAATAAGCGAGTCTGCTTATTTCCTTCTCTGTTTAACACACCAAGCCAAAGGTGGTTGAGCATCTTCTCAGCCCCAGCCGGCCTCAGCTAGTCCTTGCCTTCACCCAGAGCACCTTCAACACCACCTGTTCCACCTGCTACGTGTTTTGAAAACATCAGAAAGGTCTTTGCTGTGTCTCTTATCAACAGAATAAGCGAAGAGAACATTTGTGCAGGATTTAGCAGTACATCCCACTGCAATCTGAACTAATGTGTGCTGGATTTAAGGGCATACTGAACTGATGGGTGGGTTATTACGATGGTACTCGGTAAAGGGTGCAGTAAGAGACAGGCCTTTATTGCTTGCTTCCAGCATGTCTGATTTGCCCTTGGAAAAGTCACCTGCTCTATTGGTAAAATAAAGTTAAACAGTTCCTTGGGTTCAGTTGGAAGAATTCTTTCTTATTATGTGTAGTGCCTAGTATGCTATATATGCTTATAGTCTCAAACCATTGAAATATCACAAGTAATATTATGTGCTGATAATTACGAAAAGGGCCATTTCAATTATCTTGCACAGGACCAGGAAGTCCTTAATTTTTTATAAGTATAGTTTTTTCTGACTTTTCCATTAGAGCCCCCTACTATTCTTTAGAAGGACTCCACCTAAAGATTCTCTCATAATACTTTTATTTCAACAGTAAGGGGAATCCCGTAAAGAACTTTGTTAATCCCAAAATACTTTCTATTTTGGGGTGAAAAATGATAAGATGTGGTAACAGAGACCAGCCTTTGGTATTTCTCCAGCTTTTTTTTTTTAAACTTTTCATATATATGCATATCAACTTGCAGAAAACAGACATAGATTTATATGCTCGGTTATCTAAATTCCAATCAAATGCTACTGCTACACTTCATTAAAAACAAGGCACTTGGACATGCACTGTTTACAAAGGAGAAATAACGTAAATAAAACGAACTGAATAAGGGCTAGACCTGGTGAGAACAGGAGGGGTCTCATGGGAATGAAATTCATGATGAGAAACTCTGGAGACTATGTTTCTTCAAAACATTTTGTGTTGGACTCATGGGATTAAACAATTCTGACCCTAAAATCCACATATGAAGCTTTCATTGAACACCTACATATGCATTTAAGAATGATTTTTTTTCTCTGGTATCTTATACAGCTCACAACAGGCACATTAGTGGCTACAGAAACAGCAGCAACTTCCTCAAATCCTCCATTAATGCAGTCTTGGAGGGGCAGTTTGAAGAAGTACTTTTAAAATTTCTGTGCCTAACTTAGTCTTCAAACAAGGATAGTATCTGTAATGTGAGCACAGAGGAAGCTGTGTACTTACGTGCCAAAGGGGTTAAGAGACAGATTGCCAGTGATGGTGCATCTGTGTTAAATCTTCTGAAACACAATTTTCCAATTAGTGAACACGAACCAGAGTTGTTTTCCTTTTATCCTCTTATCTCACCGAAGAAAATTATTTTTAGAGTGAATATTTGTTTGAATAGATCCCCTTTAATTTTGAATGTCTCTTCAATTTGTATTTTCTGATTACTCTGTGGTTACTATGCCAGGAAATGCAAGACGACTCCAAACCTAGAGAAGTGTAACTGTGGGCAACCTCCAGGGGCTAGGGTTTGGGATTTTCTGTGCAAAACTGCTGTAGAGAATTTCACTCTTCTTAGTGTAGATCACTGTCCAGAGGTGAACAGGCCCAAGGTAAGCTCTTCTTTTTCTTATCCTACAATGAAGGAGTTTTGCCGTTGATGATAAGAGGTAGGAGAGGTGATACAGCAATCGTTGTCTGGCTCAGTGGCATCTAGTGTCATGTTGGGCAACTAGGAATAAATTAGATCAAGCTGACGTGTTCATCCATCTCTTCATTCTGCCCCCCTTCAGAGACTGCACTATTTAGAAGAGTTCTGTCATTAACAAGTCAATACTGGTAGGGAACGGGATTTGTTTTGCCTGTTATTTGACAGACAAATGACACTAATCATTTAGGTATCACAATAAAGGCTGTGTAACAATTACTGCTAAGATGATTCACCTGCAATTATAATTTTTTTGGGGGGGGCGGTGTATGAGAAACAATAATGGTGCCATCATAGTCTTGGAATATTTAAATACAACATAGTCTTCTGCTGGCATTCAAACTTGACATCCCATTGTCTACTGCTCTACTGCTTTATGTTTTAAATCAGTCTGCCAGCAAGCATTGGCCATTAGTCTGTGATCAAAGTGCATGGTCTGCGCAAGGACAGAGGATGGGAGGGGTAAAGAACTGTTTGATGTACATATACGGAATGATGTGCCAGGAATACTATGATATAATAGACAGTCATACTCATGACAAAGTAATTCTGTAATTGTTTTCCTTGTTCTAGCTGCTTGCTTTTGCTTACTACTTGGATACAGATATAAAGCTAGTATTTCTTGCAGATGAGCTATTTCCATTTCTTTACTTTTGTTCTTCCATTAACATTCATATCTTAATAATGCAAAGCATATGTGCTTTATTGCCATATATTAAAAATACTATCTTCAAAGACCTTGTTATTCAACAGGTTGCATTGTGTTTTGAATTTGAAGGTACGTTGCTGCATTCCTAAATGTGATAGTCTCACAGTTAATCTGGCAATCTGCCATGCTTCAGTCCTGGAGGGTACAGATCAGTCTAGTGTAGCCGAAACACCTCTGCAGAATTAAACTGTGAATTACTCTGGTGTAATTCAGAAAAGAATTTAGTTTTCTGTTTTCTAATTTCTCGCTAATGAGATGGGATTAGATGTGATACCTATGCAGAGACCTTTCTTACTGCCTCACTTCTTGGAATCATGTAATTATGAGTCACCTTTCATTAACCTAGAGATATATTTACAGACTCTAATGAGAACTAATGGAAGTGTTGCCTACCATCATCATCATCATCATCATCATCATCATCATCATCATCATCATCAT
>JADKXX010005738.1:0-24477 GCA_017310255.1 Butorides virescens | reverse complement strand
ATCATCATCATCATCATCATCATCATCATCATCATCATCATCATCATGTTTTTATTGTGCCTGGTTGATGATTTATGAATGCTTGTATGTGGAAATAATGACATTACCTTTTAAAAACGAAACATTATTTCAAGACCAATGAGAACATATTTGCGGCCTTTCAGTATGGAAAGGGGGCTTACAAGAAAAGCAAAGAAAGACCTTTTACCAAGGCCTGTAGTGACAGAACAAGGGGCAATGGTCTTAAATTGAAAGAGGGTAGATTTAGATTGTATGTAAGGAAGAAATTCTTTACTCCGAGGGTGGTGAGACACCAGAACAGGTTGCCCCATCCCTCAAAGATGTGGATGTCCCATCCCTGGAAGCTTTCAAGGTCAGGTTGGACGGGGCTTTGGGCAACCTGATGTCCCTGGTGTCCCTGCCCGTGGCAAGAGGCTTGGGCTAGATGATCTTTGAAGGTCCCTTCCAGCCCAAACCATTCTATGAGTCTGAGAACCTCCTGCCCACATACAACTTCTTAGACAAATATAAGTTAAAGAATTCTGCATCTGTGTAAACAAGAACGTTTTTTCTAGAGTTTTAGAGAAAATAATGTCTGCATTTCAATGTATTTGAGGTAGATGAAGGATTTTAAAGAGCTTGGATACTAAAGTAATTATTAGTTCATAGTACAACTTTGGCAGCCATTGGTTATGAAATCACAGCTGTAGTTTCTTTTAAATCAAGATTTTTTTTATGTTTATGTTTTGATTTTCTGAGGTGTCTCACAAATACAATTTTTCTTATCACTGGGAATAAAGCAAAAACAGGACTTCCCCAGTGAGTGATGGAAATCTGTGTAAACAAGCTGATGTGTGAAAAGAAGGAAACCATACTGGTTTAAAAAAAAAACCAACCAAAAAAACCCAACAGATGGGAAAACACTACAAGCCCTGATCTCAAACTCCTGAAGTTCTTTTTTTCTTTCTGCCCCTCTGGATCATAAAGCTGATATAAAGCCCTTTTCCTGCTAAAGCAAGGGAAATCTTTAGAGCAACTTGTACTATAAGGTTTTATGTTTACCTTGTCAGATTTTAAAGTGGGTCCATTTAACACAAAACAATGGTAAAGAAAGTAACCTTTTAAAGATACAGATATTTAAATTTACTTCTAGGAAAATGCTAGCTTTTTTTTTTTTTTACTTTTTAAATAAACCTGCATTGTTTTTCTATGAAATCATGCAATTTCTGTCTTGCAGTATGGCAAGAGCCATTTCATCAACATAGGTCACAATGGGAGTACCTAAAAATTGCAAGAAATTGAATGCCTGAAAATCTACTCTGGAGAGGTGCAAAATAAAAAGCTGAAAAATTCACATAGCCAATGCCTTTTTCTTTCTGTCCTTGGTTGATTCTAGTCAATTCTCATCTTTTGGATAGCTGCTGACATAACTTGTTTCTTCTTCCATTTAATGAAGGCAATGATAGTTGTTCTACCACCCTCAGCTTTAAATGCTGGGTGATTACAAAGAGATTTAATACCAAACTTAAGATCAGTTATGTACTGTTAACTTCTTTGTATTGTATTTCTAAAAGATGTGGATAAGGAGAATGCTTGGGGAAGTAACTGCAGATCAATGATTTTATCCATTCTTGTGGTATGTCGTCAAAGACAATTTCTTGTCAGGGAGCAAAAATGACTTAAAGCAAAGTCTTGTTTCCTATTTTCTCATTAGCCAAAGCGCAGTATTTTTCTGTATGTAAGCTCTCCTTAACCAACAGTGCACAATATTCTGTAGGAAGTGTGTCGAGTGATATTCTATTCTACAAGATTTAAAGAGTGAATTTTTTAGCAGGAACCATTCCCAATGTTTTTAATTTGTGGATTTTTTTTTTTCCTCAGTCTTTAACTCTGAAGATTGAAGTCAGTCTCCAGAGTGACTCCTGCAGATTTGCTGTTTGGGGTTCTTTTCCTTATCTGAAAGGAATTTTTATGAGTGTCACCTGTTCTGCCTCTACTCTCTTTGCAGATGCATGTTTACTTTTATAACACAATCAGTTAAACCTTGTAAGGTGAGCTGAGATCTTTTAAGATCTCAAAAGAAAACCAAAATAAATCAAGAAAGTCCAGAATAAGGCTGGCAATGACAACCTTGAATCAATTCTCAAAAAAAAAAAAACCCCACAAAATAAGTTGAGAGCTGGAGTTCTAGGGTTGAAAAGGTTTTAGAGTCAATGTTAAATGTATTTAAGCATCAAACCTGAACTGAGTTACCTAAGGCATAAAACCTATCTACCTTCAAGAACCTTGGCCTTTGCCTGGAGAGTTTCTTACAGCTAAGTAAGGAGCTCCTAACAGCTTACCTCCTGTACGAAGTGAAGGAGATTTAGGTTCCCAAAAGACAGGGTCCCCTCAAGACCAGCTGGCTGAGCTCAGGACTGCCTACAGTAGCCAGTACTGACAGGACCCTCAAATCCCACTCAGATCTTCTACATTTGGCACCTATGGACACCAGTTCTTCCCACAAAAAATCGCTGGAAGTAGCATTATCACAGAATCATACGATAGTTGAGGTTGGAAGGGACCTCTGGAGAGCATCTAGTCCAACCCCAAATTATCTTTTTCTGTGTCCAAGAACTCAGGGAGAAGGTAAATGCATATGTACTTGCTCAGATATGTGGTTTCAAGACAGTGACAAGACAGGGACTAATATGAAATCCTGTCAGCCAGTACATTTGGGAGACATGGACTCAATTTTCTCTTCTGTCTGAAGAGGTTTAGACCCATGTTTTCCAAAAGTGTTCTTGATAGTAGGCTGAGGAAGGGAAGCAAATGAGTTCTTATTCTTTCCTATGCTGATATTTGCACAGAGTAATTGAAGGCTTGGGCCAGAGAAAAAGCAAGCATTTCCATGATACCTTTTAGTGATGAATGCATACCCTTAAAAGTAGGGTCCACCTGGCTTTCGGTCCCTGCTCCCAAAAAGGAACCTTTTTTCATTTCTCTGCTTCTAATTACTGTTTAATATTATAATTTCTGTTTCAGTTCCAAAATGAATGAAGCAAAGTGGTCATATTTTTAAAAGAGTTTATGTGGGACAAGTATTGTAGGAGTTAAAAGATCACTAAGTACTATTTACAAAAGTGATTCAATGAGAATAAGCACAAGGTCACCAAGACACCTATTTGGATTTAGGTAGCAAGCCATCCCTTTAAGTCTATATCCAAAATTAAGACCCTTAGATCCCCCACAGTCAATTGAAGGTGTCTAAAAACTGCAACCACATATATTTTAAACTCAAAATCCCTGTAAGCATAATTCTATTTTAAAGCATGTTCAGTATTAATAGTGCTGAGAGGTTTGCCATCAACTTCATACCTGTTTGCCATCAATATTTTCACGTGACATGATCTCCAGCCTGACTTTCTTGCAGATAGGCATTTCCAGAACATGCCATGTATAGAAGGCAATACACCCCCGGCAGTTTCTGAATACACTGACTCTCTGAGGAGGGTTCTTCTGCTCAGGCTAGAAAGGCTTTCTCAAACTTTCAGTGACATTCCAATGAGTAAAGGGCACTGGGAGCAGAAAGACACGAGTCCCCTCCTTTATGTAGCAAAGGTCTAGCTATAGGATGGTGAGCAGTCATGGGCAGAAGGGCTGGACCCCCAGCCTCTCCGGAGAAAGCCCAAATATCTAGGCTAGAGGTTTTCTTTCCTTCTGGGTGGCCCTTTTACTACAGGTTGGGCCCAAATGTTTGCATAGTCAGTACATGAATGGCATTTTTGCTCACTTGTTTCCCAATTAAGAGAAGCAGAGAGAAATATAACCAGATGAAGAATTCTGAAAATAGCATCTCAATCAAGTGGGTCATGCCTGCCATGCTGGATTTGATGAAAAATTGTCCTGCATCCATCCTGACTTCATCCTGATAGCTGACTATCTTCTTGGCAGGTGGGATAGGACCAGATTATTTGGGAAAAAAAACCCAAAACTGTTCATTGATAGAGAAATTCAATTTTGGAATGGCTTGTCCTCAACATCAGAAAAGTCAAATCCATTTGATCTTTCATTTCAAAATTATACTTGACTTGAGGTTTAATCTAGGTATATTAAAATATTAGAGAAGAAAAATGAAACAAAAATCTCTGCTCTGAACTCCAAAAAAGGTAGAAATCAGTTGTATTCCCCCCTTCACAACTCTGCTTTAATTTCTTACAGTTTTATTGTAGCATAAACAGCAGAGGTGCACTGAACATGCACAACACTGGCTATTGACTAAAGCACTGTCTGAAAAAGAAATTACTGTGGGGCTCCCCAGGACTGCCCTGACAGCCTGGGCAGGGAGCTGAAGGCACTGTCACAGCCCTCCTCTAGGCAGATGTTCCAGCATCTCAGTTTTCTACCAGAAATACACCAACAAGGCCATTTGCATCAGGGGAAAATTCAACTTTCAGAGAACATCAGGAGACACTTAATAATATTGTGACCTGACAGAGAAAAACAGGACTCGTCCCCCCCATCATGCAGCTCAGCTGACACGCTCTAGAGGACAAACCCAGTGAACTTGAAAATTGAGTTAGTTTGTTTTTCAGGAATTAATGTGGCCACTTGGCTCCCATCCAAATTCCATTTCACTGTTGATGTGGTTTTAATTTTTAAGGGTTTTTTTAATAACAGAACACAAATCAAAATAATTGGTATTCTCCTTCCCATTCCTTGATTTAATATTAAGCTATGTAGGGTCCCAGTAAATAGGAGAATTTCTAAAAATGTAATTAAAATTGTTGTGCAATATCTGGGGTTTTTTTTCTCCATTGTTTAAATTTCCTTAAAAGAAAATGAATAACCCCAAATCATTGGGTTAAATACAGAGGTTCTAATGACCTAGAAAGCTGGCAATCCTAACCAGTACTTACTCTTCCTAACGTTTTGACCTCAGCACTATCTACTGTCTTTATTAGTATGGATGCAGTCTATCTACTGAAAGGAAATGGCTCCATAAACTGATTGCATGGAAAATAAAATGATTTCACAAGGGACAATTCCTTCTTACTGGCCTGGAAGTTGTTAGCATACTCATTTGTAATGGCTTCTCTGCTGGAAACAATGGTTACTTCCAATTGCACAGATCTTTTTAGTGATGTTTTCAGAGAGCAGTTCCACATGAATTTCCTTGGTATTTCTGGGTTTTGAAGCGTTCCCAAACTCTGCTTGTACTCAAATATATACTGAGCTTCACATTATGGCTCTCTGGTATTCTTTTCAGCAGATTAGCCTTCAGCTGGCCTTTCAGCCTTGGTTGTGAGGCATGGCAGCTCCCATGGACTTCAGTAAGACCATGAGGGAGCAGCTGGGTGTACCTGGGAACCTTTCAAGCTTGCTGGTTACTGACCCAAAACAAAGGCAAACTGAGAGGTGGCTTGCTGGCCAAAGCAATGGGATCCCCTACCTGCTCTTGTGCAAAGTAATACTTTGTAAAATAGACACCTCATGCAAGGCAAAACATGAAGCCTGATGGGAAAACACAGAGCTTCCTTACAGTAAAACATACATAAGGCATGCTCCTCTATTGCAGCACTGATTTATACTTGGACTTGGCTTAGTTTAGCTTGTTTTCTTCTGCCTTGTTGTTGTTATGTTATTTATACTTGTATCAAAATACCTTTTACAATCTGGAGGCTCAGCATGAGCGAAGGACAGTAGTTATTCTGAAGAGTTTCTGATCTGGATGGAAAGGCAATATTATTCTCAATTTTACGAATATTATATGAACCAGAGAAGGTTACATCTAGAGTTTCAAGACATTTTGGCACTACTTCATCTGGGAGAGAAAAGGAGCCTTTCAGAAACCTGACTGTGAACAACTGACCAGGGTTGGGAAGTCATGGCAGAAGCCTGTTCAGATCAGGCTCCAGAAGTCAGTGCTAGAACTGGGAACAAACCACTCAGTTCAGGGCTTTAAAATTATGGCTCATCTTCCTTCGTGGCGCACGTCTTCCCCAGGAACAATCTGAGAAGGGGTGGTCACTCTTAACTTAACGCAAGCATCAGCTTCGTTACAAATGACAGGATTTTATTTGAATGTTGCTGTTCTCCAAAAAGGGCAATCTCCCCTGTGGCAGGGTAGGTCCTGTCCCGAGTGAGGAAGGTGTATTCCCACTCTTTTGAGTAACAGTGAGAATACCCAAAGTTCCCTTGGCTTCTTTCACCCATTTTGGATCATGGGGCCTTTCAATAGGTATGGCACTGTTACCAAAAATTTGTTGACTGTAAATTTACAAGAAGTCACCTGCAGCATGACCTTGACAGGGCCGTCTTCCAAAACCCACCTATTCTGGTCCCTCCCAAAGGGAAGTGAAACCCAGGTGGAAGAAGTAGCCTTTTGGCACAGCAGCAGGCAACTTTGGGGCATGCAGCAATACCTCCAGACTGTCTCCCACCAGATCTTCCAAAGCCTCTTAGAATTCACCTGTAGCTCTCAGAGCAGCTCTGGGTTTGGTAGGTCCTGTTTTCTGCCTTTTCACAGTCCATTAAAGGCTGCTTTCTAGAGATGATGGTACCTCAAAACTTCCCCTGAACCTTCTGCTTGTTTCTACCTGCTAGGAAATATTCCTAGGCAGACAACTGTGAAAGTCTGGCGATGCTACAATAATGCATCGCTAAATTTTAAGCAAAGACCACTTTGTACTATACACTTATTTCTATTGGTACTTAAGTGTCAATGAAAAAGGGTATTTGCAAAGACTTCCAGTTAACTCTACAGTACTAGGTTAGGCTGAGCTATCTCAGTAAAGCTTTAAAGTACTGCTCATCACTAGCAGTAATTATGACATATAGGGCTTGAAGACAAACAATAACAATAAAACCCCTTACCTATGAAAATACTCCACACTGTGATGTAAACTCCATGTAGTTGAATTCTAAGCACACCTCATTTGTGGTGTTTTTATAAATAACATGAAATTATGCACCAATTATATTGATGTTTATTTTGTCAACTTCCACTTTCCAAAATCACCAAGTAAGAGTATCTGCTTGTAGGTAAAACCCTCTTCTATAGAAATTATTAGCTTTTTAGAGACTGTCCAGAATCAAGTTTCTTTTCTGCTTCTAATTATAAATTATAACAAATTTACAGTTTCAAATTATCAGTACTGTATTTTTATTGAATCCCCTAGTGCAATACTTCATGTTAGGTCCTTACAAGTTACATTTTATACTAGAAGCATATGGCTGAATATTCTTGTGGCTTGCTTAAGGAAATGACTAGTTCCAATCTTATGGTTTAACCACATGAAGTATCATTTGGCAGGAGGTTTATATGTAAAGTCATATGCAAAGCCAGAGAAAAGGAAACACCAGAGTCTATGGAGCCAGGCTTTAAGGTGCTTTACCTGGATGGGAAGGAATGGGTACAGGAATATTTGCAAGTGAATGTCTCACAACTCAAGGCCAGAGTCTGACTACCCTTACGTTGCTCTAAGTCAAGATGAAGCTTGGAGTACTTTGGAATAATTGGAGTTTTTGCAAGTCAGTGCAGAAGCAGGATAAACTGGTGTTATCATTTGCCCATAAATGCATGTGATCAGATGCCTGCATTAAAGAAAATGCAGGCAGCTGTTTACTATATGCCCTGACCCAGCAGGGAGAAAACCCCATGGAAAGAAAGAAGGCAGGTGAAAGAAACACAAGCTGTTATATCATAACAAAGAAGAGGCTGAATGATGACTTCACATTTGCATTTGCAAGTAATATGTCTGTTTGATTTGCATTTGCAAGAAATGTCTCTCTTGTAAATGACTAAGTATGAAGAGACTAGTGAGAAAAAAGCGCAAAGTATAATAATTCAAATAATTTATATGGTATGCAATATGCTTATCAGAAAGAATATGTAACAGACATCCCATTTCTCTTTTTTGCTTGCCAGAAAACAATCCTTGACTCAAATTTTCTGTGTAAAACCCAGCTTTTTTATGGTACAAATAGAGATAATAAACATTATGACTGATCCCATTCTTCAGAGAGTGTTTTGGCATGCTACCAAAAGAAACAAAATCTGAAGAAGCCATTATAAGAAAATAGAAATTTAAGCCAATGTCAAGAACAGAAAGGGATTATTGCAAAGTCTGTGTCTCTTATGTGACTTGGTATTGTTTACTAGCATCAGGCGGGTTTCTGTCCTAAAGAGGTTCACTTTGGTATTTATGGTTGGAGTTTATGAAAGCTGAGAGTCCAGTCTCTGCTTCTCTTTTCCCCCAGTTCACTTCTGGCACAGCATCAAATTCTCACAAATCTGAGGGGAATGGTAGCACCAAGAACAGCCCCTTCCCGGTCCTCCCGCAGGACAGGAGCTGCTGCTCACGTGCTGGTGTCCTACATCAGATGGGGGGGAAGAGAGAGTGCTTCCCTCCTGTCAAAAAAATAGGACTAGCATTATGTTTTCCCACTGTTCTGTGTTTATCAGCTTAACCAGCAGCAGACATGGCCTGGCTTGTAAATACAGAACCTGACCCAAAGCCCAGTGAAGTTACTAGGAGCTGTGTGTCCATCAGAAGTGTGAGTGTTAGCTTATACAAACCTTTTCTATACAAAGATTTTTAAAATTATAAGAAAAGGGTTGAGAGAAAAGCAGTCTTTTGATAGTTTTGGGGTGGCTTTTTGGACCAGAGTCCAAAAGCACTCTGTGTCAAGGCGGTCTTTGCAGTACTCTTTGGACCAGATCCTTAAAATATGGTTGCAGCAATATCACTACCATATTACTTTGCTTCTTCTCACCCTGCACTCAGTTGGAAGGCATTCAAGACAAGCCCAAATTTATACCAAAATATTTGCCATGTGTTTCAGATACGGTATAATAAACTTTCGACACGCCAGAACAGTTTTTGTGTCCAACACTTCCTTTTAAACTCATTTCTCTTTCTCCCTCCCTCTTCACTCTCACACCCCTGCACCCTCACGTTTTATGTGACAGCGTTGCTTTAGTACCTTCACTAAAATGGCCTCAGCCAGTGAAGCGAACACAAGCACCTTATGAGGTGTGACTAACTTCTGGGCGCAGCCCTTTTCCTTCGCTGCTGTTTACGGATGACATCGGAGCCTGCCTTGGCCCTGCAGCTTGCTTAATTGACTTAAAGCTGGTAGTGAGCAAGTGAAACAGAAAGATGGCATTCGTTAGCTTTTTGATCCCCTACTTTGTGATCGGCACTGATACCGCTTTCTCTTGCCAGACTACCGATGACTTCGTGGGCGCCAGTTCTCCGGGGGACATTGTTATCGGAGGCTTGTTTGCAGTCCATAGCGAAATGCTGCATCCAGAAGAACATCCCATCAAGCCAGTCATTCAGAACTGTGCGGGGTGAGTAATACTGGAAATCCCATATATAGAATCATAGAATCGTTTAGGTTGGAAAAGACCTTTGAGATCATCAAGCCCAACCATTACCCTTATATAGCGCAGAGGAGATCACGGGCATCGGGCATGTACTTCTTGTATTAAGAGTAACAAAATCTGTGTCTCTCACATTTCTTAGTCTTTAAAAATACCTTGGACATCACATAAATTGCACGTAAATTAATACAGGGTGATGAAGTATGGCAAAGTTACAGTAAAAAATACTGTGGCTGCCTGAGGAAGGGAATGAGCATTTGATCCTATTTCAACCTTCATCTGTAATCAGATAGCCCTGGAGGTTTGTGCTGAACAATCATTTAATTTCCATGTAAATGCTAATTTATTGCTGTATGTCTGAAGTACTCTGCAGTGCAGTTGTTCATTATTTATTATGAAGTTGCAAAGGAAACCTGGTGAAGAGCTTCATTTGAAGTATATAATAAAGCTTTCCTAAGCCCAGGAATTCCAAATATGCATTTTCTTTAATTTTAATACAGGTACAAATCCTCAATTTTTATTGGAATTTTACATGCAACTTAATCCCACATCTGAATCTAATAATCAGCTGGACATGCAGGTATCCATCTTGATTTATTTCAAAATGATGATGAAGTTGATAATTTTGTTAGTCTTCCATTATTTTTCTATGGAGTCATAAATTGTCTTAAGCCCACTTGAAATTTAATTTAGTCTGCAAGATTTGTAACCTTCAGAAAAGCTTGCCTGAGAGGAGGGTTGTTTGGATTGCAGATATTTTGTGCTAGCACAGTTCTGATTGAGCACCTCTTATAATATCCACTGGAGATAAGGAGAATAGCTGTACTAGCTTCATCAGGTTTAGAGAGGATTTCAGGAGCATCGACACAACCACTAGAAGACCTCAACCTCTGAAATATTTTCTTCTATTCTGAAATATTTAGTCCTTTCTTTTCTTTGTTTCATGCTTTTGGTGAAAGTAAATAAATCTTTAAAAAAGCTTACTGGGCAGATGAAGTGAATTGCAACAGGTTCATTGACTTTGACAGATGCTTCCTGAAGATATCACTCTCAAATCTTCATGTAACACGAAAATTAATTTTTTAGTACCTGTTTTTTTTCCAGAAAAACGCTTTTATTTGGGTGTATCTTCAGTTTTGTGTTTATTTTGCTTAGTCTCCCATTTAGATGAGACAAAAGCATATGGTTTCTAGTCTTTTGTACACCAAAACCCACACAAATCACACAAAACATACTATCCATCTCTTCTTTTCAGTAGTTGTCCAATTCTAAGGGTTACGCTCAAAATGGACTTTGCTTCAGCCTTGTTCCCAGCAATGTTTTTCTAAAATAAAACTTCTGTGTTTCCTGACAGCTTCGAAATTCAAATTTTTCTTCAGACACTTGCAATGATACATGCTATTGAAACGATCAACAATTCAACGCTGTTGTCTGGAGTTACTCTGGGCTACGAAATCTATGACACGTGTGCAGAAGTTACAAAAGCCATGGCGTCTGCTCTGAGGTTCCTGGCTAAATTCAATTCTTCAAAGGAAGTTGTAGAGTTCAAGTGTAACTACTCAGACTACATCCCGAGAATTAAGGCAGTCACCGGAGCCAGCTACTCGGAGGTGTCAATGGCAGTTTCAAGGCTGTTGGCTTTGCAGCTAATCCCACAGGTAGGTTTGAGGGAGCTATTGCATTTTGGACAGCGAGTCAAACTTACCGTGCTTAGAATAAAGATGTGTCTCTAACCATAAGGATTGCAAAAGCCACGTGTTTGATACAGGGTGGGATTTGACGCAAAGTAAGGACATCGGGAGGGGTGGGATTCAACTCCAAATGCACAGCTTGATTCATTTGCCTAAACAAAGGCAGTAAGAGGTATTTTATGTGCCCACAGAGTGTTATTTCAGGACGATGCTGGGCTCTTGTCAGCCTGGCAGCACCATTAGTCAGTCGTGTTGCCAATGTTTTCAGTATGGTTTTTAATAGCATGTTGATGGTAACTGAACAGAATAAAATGAAATCCTTATGCCAGCATAACTGTCATATCCATTTTGAAAGGCTTTATTCTCTGCCTTTACCGAAGTAAGTAATTATGTGCGTGAGGACGAAAACAGTGGAAGAGGTACTGGGCACGAGTCTGCATCTGAATAGCAGGGTGAGGGAACCTGCCCCATTTGGCTGCACCTTGTTGATGTTCAGCCACAGGAGCAGGGAGCCCTGGGTCAGACTGGATGAAAGAGCAATCATGGCAGTTTTGGATCTCTTGGCATCCTTTGCAGAAGGCCTCTTCCGTAACTGAATTGTTCGCTCTTCCTAGGTCAGTCCTGCGTCATCAGCTGAAATCCTCAGTGACAAAATCCGGTTTCCTTCTTTCTTCAGGACTATCCCCAGTGACTTCCATCAGACAAGAGCAATGACCCACTTGATCTGTGAGTCTGGGTGGAACTGGATTGGTGTAATAGCCACTGATGATGACAATGGGCGCTTTGCTCTGGAGAGCTTTGGGGTCCAGGCCATGGCAAACAACGTTTGCATAGCTTTTAAAGAAATGCTGCCTGCCTATCTCTCCGACAACACCTTTCACACCAAAGTTGATCATGCAGTTGAGAAGATTGTCAAGGAAACCAGAGTAAATGTTATTGTCGTCTTTATGAGACAGTTCCATGTGTTCGAACTGTTTAAGAAGGCAATTGAGAGGAATGTAAATAAAATCTGGATTGCAAGTGATAATTGGTCAGCTGCAGTCAAAATCAGTACAATTCCCAATATCAGCCAGCTGGGGACCATTGTGGGATTTGGATTTAAAACCGGAGACATCTCCACATTCCAAGACTTTCTGAGAAACCTTCATGAAAAGCCCACTGACAACAACAAGTTTTTACATGAATATATTATGCTTTTGTCAGTCTGTGCACACCTGGAATACCATGATTTTCAAACATGCATTTCAAACCAGTCCCAGGATGATCTATTGCAAAATGTTGAAAATAAACGTCAGATCTGGAGAGACGATTTTTTGA
Organism: Butorides virescens; assembly: GCA_017310255.1. Taxonomy (NCBI): domain Eukaryota; kingdom Metazoa; phylum Chordata; class Aves; order Pelecaniformes; family Ardeidae; genus Butorides; species Butorides virescens. Next base: position 12,099 of record JADKXX010005738.1, on the reverse strand, counting down.
ATGCTAACATTGAACCAGGATTTATCCATAGTACTATACTTGCAGTCTATGCCATCGCTCATGCCATTAAAGGGCAATGCAAAGACAGAAACTGCAAGGATCCCTCTGCCTTCACTCCCTGGGAGGTATGATGTTAATTCTTTCAGGTCTCATTCTCTCTGCAAAACTTTCATTTCATCTTTGCTCCCACATTCCTGGATTTACTAGCTCGGTCCTTTCACCAAATGTCTTTTTATTCCTGGTCCTGCCTTTCTCCACCAACTGAAATCACAGACTATGTGCTATGGTGGCAGTACCTAACTGCTGTAGTGCTGAGAACTAGAATCCAGTTCTGCCTCCCTTTTTTTGGCCCATGTGGACACAGAAACCCCTGGTGCTAAGCCATGGCTGTGTTCTGCTCTAGGTAGAGAATGATTATTGCATTTCACATACAGATAGCTAACTGGTCGTGAGTAACTGCATACCCACCATCTCCTCTTCCAGGGGTAAAATAGCAACGGCTGTAAACACATGCCTCCACAAGTGCAGAAGGGATCTTTAGCTGCTGGGCTTCATTAGCTGCCCTAACACTTTCCCCATCATCTTCAAAGAGCACACAGAGTAGGCACCAGCTTGGATGAAGGCTGTAGCCTCCTTGCTGGAATGTCTTGCTAGCTACTCATGTGGGATAGAATAAAATGTATAGTCAATCTACAGTTGACTTATCAGCTATTCAGCTATTAGTGATTGGTCCTGCTGCTGCAAACCACTGTAATACACGGCAATGAGAGCTCTTGAGAGATAGGGATATCTCAGGGTAGGAGCATTCACCAAAGAGTGCCAATTTTCCTTTCTCTCTCTCACCATTGTCTCTGTTTTGTCTGAATTCAGTTATTTTCCTCTATAATGAATCTTTACTTGAAAGTGAAAATGCAGCAAACTATTTCTCTGTCTGATCTTGATTTATACTGACATGACTGGTAGGAAAATTAGACACAATCTTGAAGATGGGTGAGGTACTGAGGTACTTGTTATCAAAGTCTGCTGTGTGGGAAAAGAAGAGGAAAAATCAGACAAGTAAAACCTGACCTGACCTTTTACCCAAGAACCTGCTCAGTAGTATTCACTTTTACACACTTTTACTCAGAGGATTAAACAAAAGTTCATTTAAAAGTCAAACAACCACTGAAGGACTCTGACTTACTCTGACCTCTTATCCTAGGTCAGGGCAGGTCAAACCAAGATAGGGGATTTGAAAAAAAAAAAAACCAACCCAGTAACAGACTCTTGCATGAATTTGTAAGTGCAAACAGGACAAATTCAGGACTGCTCTACAGGGGATGCAACTTTATGGGGCCGCACTTACATGATTGCTGAATTAAATCCCAAACCACCCCAATTAAAAGTCCTATTAAGAGGCTAAGAACTCATGAAGAAAACTGAAAGAGATAATTATTCCCCCTGGGCTGTTTGCATAATACATTTCCTCTACACTAAATTTAAACCCTCTAAAAATGGAGAGATAGATAGAATCATAGAATGTTTTGGGTTGCAAGGGACCCCTAGTGGTCATCTAGTCCAACCCCCCTGCAGTGAGAGAGAGAGAGAGAAAGCTTAGGATGCAACTAATCTGTATCACACGTCTTCACATACAGAGAAACAACAGTCACTGATGTTACAGACTTTGCAACAACAACCATCAGGTTACATTAAAATGTTGCTAATTATTAGCCCCTTCTGTCTGAAGCTCAAGTTGTATTCAAGAAGCTCTGTTCCCATATTGCTAGAGAAACTGGAAAACTGGAGAACAGAAAGATTAAACAACTAGGCTGAGTATATACAATAAAAAAAATTGCTATTCGGTCCCACACAACTACACAACATCCAACTCAAATTGGTAAGAAGCACACTTTGGTTCTTCATAAATTGGTAGAGGTGCAGTGAGAGTGTATGAACTCTCAAAAAAAATACATGTTATACATGAAAGAATGATATGTTATATACACCAGATGTGTTATATAAATATATTTGCCAAAGCCTGTTGAAGTAATATACCCATCAGTATGTTCCTTAGATGCTACAAATATCACAAATGGACCCATGTAAGAGTGTGCTTTTCAAAGGGCAGTTAAATTCAGCCTTTCACCAAAACATTGGTGTTTTTTCTTGTTAATTTATCCCTGTTGCAAAAATCATTAGGCCTGCAAAGGGATAATGCCTTTGCTTCCATTAAGAACCACAGTAGTTAATGGAAGTCCTTCTACGGTCTCCCCATGAATTGGGAGTGGGCTATATGTGCCTTAACCTGTCCTTTTCTAGGTTCACACAGAACTTTTTGATTTCGCTGTTTGTGACGAGGGAGACAGAAATTTCCCCCTTTTGAACAGAATGGATTGCTATAAGCTGAACAGTTGCCTTAGCACAGCGTGCTTGTTCTGGTATGTCCTGCGATCTATCAAATACGGCTTCACTCTTTACTGCCATTGTGCCATTGCTCATTCGTCTGAGCAAACCGGCGCGTGCTGTTCGTTTAACAGCTCTGAGTCTCACCTCGCAATACACAGTGTCAGAGTCACACCTGAACATGATGCTAGGTATTTCCAGACACGCTGGGGGAGGTTACTCTGGAAGCAAATCTTGCCCAGATCGACTCTGGTGACAGTGAAGTAACAACAGGAGCATCATTCTCACTCATTCTTTACAAGAAGGGGAGTTCCAAAAGGCCATTAGTTCTTGCAAGCAAAAATCTTTTCTTTCCCATCATCGTACTAAAATTTCCAAGGGTAATAAAAACTGCTAACATGAGTATCTGTACAAATTCCATAGAGTTAAAAAATTATTTTTTTTTGTTAATAAATTTTTAAGGTCAACAGGATTGTCTGAATAACATAATTCTGTGTAGGATGTCAAATTAAAGAGTTATAAGGATGCCTTTTAATTTTAAGTTTTCTTTTACTCCTAAAAAGCAACATTTCTTTTTAACTCGGTATTATCATACAGATGTTAAAACTATTGCATTTACGACACTGACATGATACTGATGTATGCTACCATTCCTTATACTTACATTCAGCTCCTTGAAGAACTTAAAAAAGTTACAGTCATTGATGATGATAAAGAAATCAAGTTTGACTCCAACGGAGATATGAGCACCAGTTACGATGTACTTCTTTGGAAAGAAATTGATGGCCACGTGGAAATCACCACTATGGCAGAATATGACCCAGAGAAAGGTGACTTCATCTTCGAGGATGAAGAGAAAAAAAAAGAATTTCAGGATTTAAAGGTAACTTTTAATTTGCTGACATAACGTGAAATTTTCTTCATGTGTTTTCTTCTCCCTCCAGTATTTACAGCTGAAGTGTATGTGTCAGCTAGAAGTCCCTCTTGTGGATTCATGCTCTCCTTTTAGAGTAAAGAATCCTCTCTGGGTTTATTCAACCACCTTCATGCACCCTGAGAACCATGTTAGCCTGTAAACAGGCTCGGTGATTTGAAATTGAGTTATTTAGTTAGCGGTGTCCCTGCTCACTGCAGGGGGGTTGGACTAGATGACCTCTAGGGGTCCCTTCCAACCCCAAATATTCTATGATTCTATGATATTTCTCCAGAATGCTTCTAAGAGGTCTACTAAGATGAGCAATAGAAGTTATGTCTGTCCTAAGGATGCTATTCCAGAATCTTGAAAAAGGGGGTTTAAAATAAAAAAAGACTGTGTATAAAAGCCCCCTCTCTTACATAACACCACCATATTGGTTGACTTTACTGTTAAAAAAAAAATAGAAAAAGAAGGTTTTGTTAATTATTTGCTCCTGTTAGGACTGGGGTCAGCACAGGTACAGGAGTCTGAGGTAGGTGGTACCACCTGGAGCCCTGGCACTGGTGTAGACAGGACTAGTGGGTGCCCCCGGGCCAGTTCCACCTGGATAATCTGTCATCTGTGCATTGGGTGGAGGTCTTGGCTTATTGTGCAGCTCTGTGCTTCAAAGTATTCACCCCTAATGGGACGGGGAGAGGTTGCTTACTAGGTGGGCTGAATTCAAGTCTCAGCTGATAGAAAAGGCTGAGGACAGAAGAAAACCTCAGATCTTGTCCCTCTTTGTGGCACTGCCCAGGACGGCAAGGAAATGTGTCCACCTCCTTGTGAGCACCATCCTGGAAGGAGAAGAAATAATAATGTCCCTCAGGACTGCTTCTCCATTTTACCAAAAGTTGCCTTTGGAAGGAGGACCTGAACTCCAACCTCAAGAGAAGGCCCTGGCCACACCCCCCAGAGTAGTGCTTCACAACTCAGGGATGAGCTGCTGAGGATCAGGAGCATGGGTGCTGCCATGAAGAGCACCCACCGAGCAGAGGTGTCTCCCCTGAGCCAAGGTGTCTCCAGCAGGCTCAGAGCAGCCAAGCAGGGTTTCAGGATCTCACTTGCGAAGCAGTCCACTCAAATGCCCCATCAGATATTTCTGGGCTTTCTTTGCAGCTGATGCTCAACAGCCTAAATCCCATGTTCAAAGCTAGAAGAGACACTTTGATCTGGATTTTAAAGGTACAGACAGTTCCTCTGATTGGCATTCAGGGCCAAAAATTAAAATTATCAGGTAGATAATGCCCCATCCTGTCACTTGTTGACTGTGTGAAGAAAATACAAGAAACATGGAGCCTACAATGCCTTTTTTCAGCATCATTTTCAGATTCCCTTAAAATATGTTAGATACAAAAAGAGAATGCAAATTGCAGAATTACTGGAAATTTATTTTAATGGTTCTTAGGAATTTGTTGGGCCTGAGCTGACTTTTTTTTTTTCTCTGCACCCTGCAGAAGGTTCAGTCAACGTGTTCCCAGCACTGCAGGCCAGGACAGATGAAAAAGGTTACAGAAAGTCCACACACATGCTGCTATGAGTGTGTTTACTGCCCAGAAAACCATTACAGCAATCAAACAGGTAAGGAATTGTGATCCAAATAAAGGTTTATTTAGACATCAGTACAATTACTTTTTTTGGGTGTAATGTGCCTTCACAACCTTGGGTATAACTTTGGAATGGGATTAAAATATTTGTTCATGCTCAGTTTCCCAAATTCAAGTGTTCGTCTTATAAAAGTTGGTTTAAATGCTTTTTAGATGACCAAACGTAAAGCAATTAGATTTTTCAGTTGACTAGGATTATCCTGTTAGTATAGAAAGTCTGGCTGACTTATCAGCGAGACTGACTCCTGTTAAAACAGAACCTTACTTCCCTGTCTTTCTGCAGTACACACCCAGTCCAATGAGGAAGAAATTCTTCACTATGAGGGTGGTGAGGCACTGGAACAGGTTGCCCAGAGAAGTTGTGGATGCCCCATCCCTGGAAGTATTCAAGGCCAGGTTGGATGGGGCTTTGAGCAACCTGGTCTAGTGGAAGGTGTCTCTGCCCATGGCAGAGGGCTTGGAACGAGATGGTCTTTGAAGGTGCCTTCCAACCCAAACCATTCTATAGGTCTACGAAGTTCAAGGGTTATGTGTTTTGCTTAGCAGCATATCTTCTGTCTTACCAGGGAGTACTGCGAAGTTTGATATAACTGTATGGTAATATTTTCTAGTATCAAATCTGATGTGTACTTTACTAACTGGTTCATTTATAGGTTTGAGCAAACTTTTTTAAAAGGGAAAATAAATATGGAGAAGAGAGATGGAATTCAGAAATCTGTGGTACAATGTACAGTCAACATCCTGAAAGCAGAAGGAAATTAAATTTTATGTGTTTAATTCAAATAATTGTGAAATTTCTCCATATCAGAGGATAGGAATTTAAAGCAAAAGTAACATTTCAAAGCGTAATCTAAAGCAGTGTTTATTCTCACTATTGTATTTCAGAAGCTGTCTGTAAAGAGAAAGTTGGGCTTTTTTCTTGTCTAAATAGGCAAATGAAAGGAACATAGTTCCAACTTCTGCAGGAGAACTGATTTACTCTCAAGCCATTGTTCAGCTTTCAGTTACAGTTTGCCTGCCCAGTGCTCCGGCCAGGTTACGTACTGCTGGTCAGCCGTGGCCAAGAGAGGTTTAGGACCCTGCTCATTCTCCCTGTCCCCTCCCTGCCCCGGCTGCAGGCAGCCCCTGCTCCCAGCCGGCTACTCCTGATGTCACCGCAACCACTGCTGCCACCACCGCCAGCGATGCCACCATCGCCACCGCAGCCACCACCGCCAGCGATGCCCCCGCAGCCCTGCAGCTCCTCCGCCCGGACGGCGACAGCAATAGTCGGAAGCAATCTCAGCCCTGCCTGTTCCCCTTAGCATCCCTTCCCACATTCCTCCTGTATCTCAACCCTCGATAATCCACTTCGCAGTTTATTTACTTCGGGTTTCCAAGTTATCTTCCTTTTTCTGCTTTCAGATATGGATGACTGCTACCGATGTAACAACAAAACCTACTGGGCTCCCGTCAACAGTACCACGTGCTACAGAAAGACGATCCATTTCCTCGCCTGGAGTGACTGGTTTGCTATTTTCCTCCTCCTCCTCTCTGCTCTTGGGGTTGTGTTGGTTTTGTTAATTAGTGTAATATTTACCAAAAACTTGAACACGCCGGTTGTAAAGGCGTCTGGAGGTCTGACTGTCTGCTATATTATTCTCTTCAGCCACTTCTTAATTTTTTTAAGCACCATCTTCTTCATAGATGAGCCCACAGAATTCAAGTGTAAAACTAGGCAAGCCCTCTTTGGCATAAGTTTTGCACTCTGCATTTCCTGTATTTTAATAAAGTCACTAAAAATTTTGTTAGCCTTCAGCTTTGATCCCAAGCTGCAGAATTTCCTGAAGTGTGTGTATAAACCTATTCCCACCGTGGTTACCTGCACTGGAATTCAAGTTATCATTTGCACTTTCTGGCTAATATTTAGGACGCCTTTTGTAAAGCAAAATTTCTCAATCCCAAGAGCAATAATTCTGGAGTGCAATGAGGGCTCTATTGTGGCTTTTGGAATTATGCTGGGCTACATCGCTGCCCTAGCCTTCATTTGCTTCATATTTGCCTTTAAAGGTAGGAAGTTGCCAGAGAACTACAACGAAGCTAAATTCATCACCTTCGGCATGCTGATTTACTTTATAGCATGGATTGTATTTATCCCTGTCTATGCAACTACATTTGGCAAATACCTGCCAGCAGTGGAAATCATTGTTGTTTTAATATCCAATTATGGAATCCTCTGCTGCACTTTTCTTCCAAAGTGCTATATCATCATTTTCAAACAGGAAACAAACACAAAATCTGCCTTTCTCAAAATGATTTACACCTATTCCTCCAAGAGCGCAGGCAGCATTGCTGTTAGTCAGATTTCTCTGGATTCAAAGTCTTCCGGCTCCCGAGCTACTATCTCAGACTCGTGTAAACCTGAGAAAAACTCTGCAAATGGGAACTGCCATTTCCAGGTGCCTGGGCAGAGACTAATAAAAGGGAAAGTCCTTCCTAAAAATACTGCAAGGACTATGGCCAGGAAAAGACTCTCCAGCATATGACTGGGCAGCGTTAAAGCGCTAGAAGATGAAAAGCCATCCTTGGGAGCCATTTCTCTTTCAGGTCCCTTTCCTTTTGGCATCCCCAAAGAGAGCAGGCCACACAAAATGCCTTCTCCTCTGGTACTTAAGCAGTTACCCATTACCAGATTTGCAAGGCTTTCCTTGCTCACTGAGTCAAGCCCTTGCTCCTGCAGGCACCATGAGGCGCAGTCCCCTTCAGCAGCTCCCGTCCTTCCCCAGACCCCTCAGCTAGACCTGTGGGACCCTATTCTGCAATCTCACTTTCCCGAGTCAGGCAGAAGCATCAGGAAATTATTATTTTTCAGACAGGCAGGTGGGAACATACAGGTTTACCCCATTTTTTTTTTTTTTGGCGTCTTTGATATCCAGTTGTTTAAGGAGCTCTTCTTCTTACCTGGAGCTGTTTTACAGATCAAACAGAACCCTCTCCCAGCCTTTGTTTGCTAGGATAAACAAGCCCAGTCTTTTAGTCTCCACTTTTAAGACAGGCTTTCCACTCTCCTGAACATCCAGAAGTAACCCTTTTCATCTGGTATCACTGAATCATTTTTCCTTTTTTCCTCCCCAAAATTGCACACCTTATTCCAGATGAGTTCTGCAGTAACTTTTAAAGTTCCTTCTATTTACCAGGATGATACTGAACTAGAGACAGGTCTATCTAAAAATCAAATAACTTCTCTGGAGCTCTGGAGTTATACGTACGTTCATCTACTTTTTTCCCCCCATACTCAGAGGGAATGCACTGATTCACCTCATGCACTTCCTCTGATGCATGAGGAGAGAGGACCCACCCTGCTTGTCCCCAGGGGTCCTCTTAGTTGGGGACATAATGTCAATGTGTAATGTCAAAACTTATAAACACTAATTGATTCCTCTCGTTAGCATAAATAATGTAATGACCAGGATCAGTATGAGTGCATCCTGGGAATTTTGGCTTTTTTGATACCTATCTAAAAAATCTGATTTCCAACAGGAAAATGACAATGCACCATTCCGATAGCACAAGAATGAAGTGATAGGAGCTGCAGGGGATGAGTGTGGCTCTGTCAGCACAGCTGTGCTCTGCCTTTGGGTAGACGAGGTGCTTAGGGACATGGTTTAGTGGTAGAATGGCAGGGTTAGTTTAAAGGTCTTTTCCAACCTAAATGATTCTGTGATTCTGTACAGGAGGCAAAGGCACGTTCAGAGAAGGAAGAATTTTTCTGTTAGGACAACGGGACCACAGAGCTTTTTCAAACCCTAAACAGCAGAGCTGTGTTGCCAGTCCAGGACCGTGAAAAACACTATTCTGTGTTTATAAAGCCCAGACCATAGAAATTTTGCTATTTTAACTTTGTGCCATGTTGCTACTGTGAAATAATACTAAATTTCTTGAGTTTTATACATGCTTCTGTTCAGGTGTGGAATAACTGGATGTTGTGGCAGGCCAAAATAAAGTTCAGTAGATTTGGTGTTACACAGGCATATTGTATTATTGTTATGTACGATACATCTATTTTTCTATCATTTCTATTTATATGTTGTAACCCTTATCCATATGATTTTTCTACTCATATTTTGTTAAAAATAGCCATAAATCACATTTCAACAATGGACACAGGCAATGAAAACACTGTGACATGTAGCCTCTATATGTACTATGCATCTGTGAAGACATTTTTGAAGTCATTTGAATGGCAAGGGTGCAATTTACATACGTATTTGACTAATTATGTAAGTTCTGTAGCTGACTGGAAGGATGAAGGTTTATGCATATATAGATTTATACGACAAATGCCATTCATACAGCAGTTGTTGCAAATACTGTTCTGAATGTGAAGTTATGTACAATAAGGTTAAAATCCCTACAACTTGGCTGCCAATGCAGCAAGAAGTCTCTCCCTGCAAGAGAGAAGCAAAGCTTACATTGCACAATGACTATCAGCACGCAGCTGCTTAGACAAGTTAATTTGGGTACCTGTATTTATTGTTTTCAAAAGTGTTGAGCATGCCGTGTCTTGAAGATATAAGGAAAGGAGGTTATTAAAGCCATATTGTTATTTAAAATTGAGTTTGCTTACTTCATTTCCTTACCTTTCCCCGTGAACTTTGATTTGGCCTTGAGCAGCAGCAATACACGCACCGGTGCAGGGTTTCCACCCTGTAGATCTCAGTCTGCTTCTTACAAACGTCCTGCAGGTTGGAAGCTAAAGATGGTAGGGCATTCCCCCCTACAGGACAACGAGGAAAGTGTCTGGGGGAACAGGGAGTGGGGACAGCAATATCAAGGTCTCCACAGCAGTATCTTTAAGGAAAGACATCACATATGGCAGCATTTTAAAGGAACCCTGTGTGCTCTGTCTGCCTCTCCAGCTAGTCAGCTCTTCTGCGTAAAGCACGGTCAAGGCTGGAGCTGAGAGGGTGCAACAGATTTGCTAGCTAGACTTGGCAGAAAAAAGAGATGCTGTACCAAGCTGTGCTACATATGCCTTTAAATGCCTTGTCTGCAGGAAGCAAGTGATCATATGTCGGTAGAATGTAAGGGAATTGTGCTATCCTATACAGAGGATTAAAAAAAAGCTGAAAATAGAGGTTCAGGACACTAAGGGGAGCATTTGCATGCATCCCCCTGCCCACAACAGTAAGCGTTCAAGCAGTCTAACCATTCCTCTTACCAGCAGCAGGCATTAAATGAGCCTGAAACAGGTTTTCACCCCCAGAGCACAGAACAGGAACCAACTTCCCGAGTCGCAGCGAAGCCTCCGCACAGCATCGCCGGAGCTGCGGCCCGTAGGTCAGACCATGCGGGGCCGAAGGGGTCGGCTCTTCTTTCCGGCTCTGAGCACGTGCTGCTCGCTTACTTTGAAAAGATCCTGACACCACTTCCCAAAATGCTAACATCCATCCGTGCCCGCCTGCAAGCTTTCTGTCTCCAAGAGCAAGAGGGAGGACACAGGCTCCCCAAATGCCGTGCTGTCCATAGAGAAACCAAGTGTGAAAATGCCATTGGTTGAGGTCAGTGGGAGGCTGCTCTGGATGTAACCACCATTTAACCTTTTGGGGGTTTTACGTCATTCGTTGTTAATAATGCTAAATGACGCATTCTGAAGCTGCTGTCACACAGCATACAATATCTTCAGGGAGAATGAAGACTGTGAAGGCCACCAGGTTTTTCAAGTCCCGTCCTCCGGGGCATAATTCCCTCAGGATTTCAGTAGCTCAGCTGCCCATAATCTGTAGAGCAGTTCTCTGGCGAGTGCTGGGAATTATTTATGTGAGCTCCAGGCTTCCTCCCAGCAGCTCCACCGACGGCTGTTGGAACGGCAATGACTCTAAAACATGTGGGTTACCAGCACGACCAGCGACTAACAGCAGCGTTTGGGATGCTGCTCCTGACGTACGATGCTGAGCAGCCCCACCAGGCTGAGCTGACTCTTCCAGCCCTTCCCAGCTGTGTCTCCCAAGACAAGGAGCACTGCCTGTCGCTACGCTGCTATCCTTGAGCAGGCAGAAGGCAAAGGCAAAGGGGCGAGGGGCAGACCGTAACCCTGGCATCACCCTCTAGGTCTCTTCTATTGATGCATCTTCATCTCCCCAAACATTCTGAACTAGAGTGAGGGGGTGTGGGGGGTGTGTGCAAAGTGGTGCATACTCTTCCTTTTTGTTATTTTTAGAAGGACATGAGAAAGCCAGTGAGGAGCTTTGATTCAGGGAGCTGGGTTCTTCTCTTTGGAGAACAGCTCATTTGCAAACAGAAATCTTCTTCTGAAAAAGAATGTGGGAAGATTGATTTTTTAACATTTTGTTGAAGTTGGTATGAGTTCAATGGATTGGAATGGCTCTGATGTTTTACCAATAATAAGGACATTTTGTTACTTTAACAATTTCGGAATGGAAACTGTACATGTATGAATAAGAAAAGCAACAACATGGGACTACTTACGGATTAGAAAGTGCTTTTTAAAAATATCTTTCCAGAATGAAATGTTGTCCAAACAGCGTTTAAAAAAACCCCAATTTTTACTATCAAGGACACTAGAATGCACTTAGGGTAACAAATTTCTGATTTGTTATGGCAACAAATTTCTAGTTTCCTCGACTCAACAAGTTGCTTTCAGAAGAGCAGCCTACTTCTGGCTCTGCTCCTGCAAACAGGTAACTGGAAGTTTTGGCTACAAACGGTTCAAGACTCCTCGTTCATGCCCTCACGCTGAGCACAGGGCTTTTTAGCTGCTGCGGGGCAGGGATCCACCCCTGGCGAGCAGGGTTTCCTCCGTTCAGCTGCCAGCGTTCTGGGGCTGGTCGAGGGATGTAAAATCTTCCACTCTTCGGTGCAGCAGGCGTCCTTCTGCTGGGACGCCGTGTTACACGGGCGCCGGGGTCGTGCCGGTACATGCTTACTAAATGCGTATTCTGTGCTGACTTTTCTGAATCGTTTTTTTTTTCCAAGGATGCGTGTGTACTGAGGTTTTTATTATTTTATTTTTGAATAGGTTAAAAAGGTTTACTCTGTTCAGGACATGAAAGGGAAAAAAAAAAAAAAAGTTTTCAACTGAAATGAACAGACAGGGGTGCGGTGGGAACCGGCGAAGCTCCCGGCAGCGGCTCAGCGGCGATGGGCGCGGGTCTG
>JADKXX010005737.1:0-109044 GCA_017310255.1 Butorides virescens | reverse complement strand
GCACCAGCCGCGGTAAGGGGCGGGGGGGGCTGCCCGCCGCGCCGGGGAGCGGAGCCGCGGGGGAAGGGGAGCGGGCTCCGCCGCGCCGGCAGCGCCTCGGGGCGGGCGGGGGGCGTTGGCGGCGGGCGGGGGGCTCGGGGCCGCGGCGGAGCGGGGTTGGGGTCGGGGCTCCCCGGCGGCTGGGCCCGCGGGGGTCGGGGCATCTCGGGCGGTGCGGGGCGTGCTCCCCCGTGCTGGCGGGGTACCCGCAGCCGCGGGCTGCCGGGGGGACGAACCAGACCCGCGGGGACGAACCAGACCCGCGGGGACTGCCGCGGCGGGCGGGGATGCTCCAGAGACCGCCTGGAGGTGGCTCTGCCTCGGGGAGAGACGGCGCTTTAATCTCCGGCTTCTCCTTCCCACGACCGGGACGGGCAGGGCTTTCCCCCCTCCACCATTCCTTCCACCCATCGTTCAGTCTCAGCGCAGGGTTTGACAAAGCGGTTTTTTCCTAATCTTTAAGCTGAGCAGGCTCACAAGGTGGTTGCAAGCTACAAACCTTCGAAGTTTGACAAAAAAATCCTCCTCTGGACTGGGCGTTTCAAGAGAGAAGAAGAGATTCCTCCAAGGATCCCGTAAGTGTGCTGCTCTTCTCTGCGGGGAGTGTGGGGCTGAAGGGAAGGCGGTGGCGTGATCCCCATCAAAAGCTTTTCCGCAGAGTTTGAGGCAGTCAGTTGTTCAACACTGCAAACTTGGAAACAAAGTAGAGGGCAAAAGGATTTCCTGCCCTGGTTAGAGGTTAAGATGAAAAAATGTTCCTTGCTGGGGTCCCCAGAGCCTGGGATTAAGAACCGGATCCATCTGAGTAGCTAGCCTTGGTTACATTTATGTACCGGCTTGTTTGTTTTGTTTATTCCTAATGTGCAGTCAGAGGAGGATGTTGTTGGTAAACAATATTTTCTGTTTGTAGCTCCTGTAAACAGTTCTAAGGGAGCTGACCATCACTGCATGGTCAGATCCAACAAATGATGATTTATTACGGAATTTGAGGAAAAATGGAGAAGGTGGTGATGGGAGAAACATCCTCCATCAAGGAAAACTGAGTACTTGACAGAGCCTTGGCCTCCCATTCTTGTTGACCCACCGGAGCAGATAATCTTTGAAGGTCCCTTCCCACTCAAACCAACTGATTCAGTGGTTTTCCGACTCGCTGAAAGTTAGCATCCCCCAAGGGAGCCAGTCACTGAACACACAAAACCCCTCTAATGCCAACTGCTGCCTTTTTCTTAGCACGTTCGATAGCATGTTAGACGTCTCTCTCCAGGACACTGCTTTTTATCACCACGGTATGTCCCTGCCTTGGGTGGTACGCTGAGCATAAGCAGCGTGCAGAGCTGTGCCAGGCAACAGGTACCCCCTCTGCCAGCTCCTGCTGGTTCCTGACGGTCTCACTGATGTTTCCTGAGCTGGACGGTGGCTTTCCATTGACCAACCGCTCTTGCACTGTGTTAGTCCCATCAGCATCCCCTGGAGAAAGGCTCAGACAGGTCTCAAGAGCTTTGAAAGCTATTCGAGTCGTTGTGAGAAGTTTATGGAGATACAGGGGTTTGCCAGTCCACACGTGCACAAGATGCTCGTTTCCCTGTGGTAGTTGCCCTGTGAAGTGCCTGTCACCACTTTGTGCTTCCTGGGTGAGGAAAAGTCTTCTGAGAACTGGAAGGTCATAAATATATAAAAAGGTCAAGTTATACATATTTAAATATGTATCTATATATAAATATAAAAAGAGAAGTTAGTTGTGAGACACCAAAGCTGAATTGTGTCACTGCTTTAACTATTCAAAAAATAAAAGAATTGGAAGATATGGTTCCCTGGGAACGCATCTAGCTGCTCAAGATCATTTGTACTAAGGGTCAGATCTGCAGTTCCTTAGTCAAGGTTGTTGTGGTTTGGTTTTTTTTAAAACAGCTGTTACTGACTTCAGCAGAGGTTTGCCCGGAGTCTTGATTAAGGATTGCCTAGCGAAGGCCCTAATGTGCAATTAGGGAAGAACATAATAAGGTCTGTTTTCCTTAAAGCAGAGGCAGAAAGCAGGGGGAAAGTGACAATCCGCTTCAGAAGCTTCCATTAGTGCGGTGTGACATATGATTAGGCTAATAACCCAGGCTAATAACATTTATGGTCTTGCTTTTGTTGCTACAAATGGATTAGCGGACTAATGATTTTATGTGCTAGTCTGATGCGCGGCGGTTTGTTTTAAAGCTGATGCATGTTTACCATCCTACAAAACAAAAGCAGTTGCTTAGAACTGCCAGCGTTGTTGGTCATCTGCAAGAAAGGTGGCCTCTACAACGCGGGCGGGTGGGCGCTGGCAGGGAAGGGGGTCGTAGTACGGCACAGCCGCTCGTTGGACTTGCCCTCTTCTGGTGCACTAAAGCCTTCGGCAGAAGCGCAGCAGCCCTCAGCCGTGGCGCACGCTGCCATGGGCAGAACTTCCACTATGAAGACTCCAGCTCTGCCCCATCCCACCACTCATCCTCTTTCAAGGAAAGCTAAAGGTGTTTTGGGGGAAAAAGAAGAGATCCTTGCAAGATCTTTATTCACAATGCAAAACCAATTCTTTATGTATAAAATCAATTCTGTATGTATAAAACCGTAACTCTATTATGTATATTTATATTCTGCATCTTACGAATGTGTCTCTTTATAAAAAGCATTCCCATGTGATTTATGAAAGGAAAATAGTGCACAGCCAGCATTGTAATGAACATCTTAAAGTCTGTACTCCCAGAAGAAGACTGAGCTGGAAGTTTTGAGACAATTTGAGCAGTAGGGAGATCTCCCCTCCCGCTGGTTCTCGGGGTCAGGCGGCCTATTCCCAAGGGAGGAGGGTGGAAACGGGAGCCGTACCAGCGCTGCTCTCGCAGCAACTGCTGCCAAACGGCAGGGCCCAAGTTTTCTTTTGCCTTTGATGAGGGGCAAAAATAATCACATAAATTGTTCTTGTCGAGGCATGTGTTCCTGTCAGAGCGGGAAGGCTGACACAGGCTTTAAATAAAGCTGCTGCTTTTCTAAAGAACTAAAAACTCGTAACTCGTAGCCGCACAAACTCTTGGTTTTGTCACCTGTCCAAGTATGTAAAGTCGCTAGCCTACTGTACACAGGACGCCATCTGAACAGTTAGATATGACAGTAACTCTTACTCAAAATTAACTTTGGAAAGAAGGAACTTGCTTTCACCGTGTCTGGTTCCACACATATACTTCTCCATCTGTTTAAGATAGATAAACCCCCTTAATTTTCACTATGTTTAAATAGAGCTTAAGGTATGATTAATAGCGCTCTTAAATAGAGCTTAAGATATGATTAATAGCACTCTTAAATAGAGCTTAAGGTATGATTAATAGTGCTCTTAAGTAGAGCTTAAGGTATGATTTCTGGTGTATTTACCCTAAATATTTAAATGCAAATATTTATTGCATGAGCAATTTTTCAGCTTTAAAAAAAAAAATCAGCTTAAATCCATTAGATGTTGCTTAGGGTCGGAAAATGCGAAGTTCTTGGCTGGTACGTAACCAACCATAGCAAGCTGAAGATGCTTGTTTTAGAAGCCAGTTCTGGTTTTGTTTTTCACTGGTGATGTTATACCTGTGATGCTTTGAAGAAGAAATCCTTCGCAGTCTTGTAACGACTCAATTCAGTAACTTCAATTGCAGGCCAGAGATGCTGGACAGGGCAAGGAACAAAGCTCGAGTTAAAGCTTGTTACATCATGATTGGCCTCTCCGTTGTCGCCTGTTTTGCGGTGATCGCCTCAGCCAAGAAGGTGAGTAGGGCGCTAGCTAGTTACCGCAGACTGTACTTAAAGGTGCTGGAATCCTGGGAAAAGTGGGCAACCCTCAACAAACGGCAGCAGCTTAGGCCTACCCTGGTTTCAGCCAACCTGTGTTCCCCTCAGCCCTGATGCTCAAGCCATCGCTGGCCCTTCCCGGGGCGGGCAGCTTTCCCCGAGGTGCATCGTTACTCGGCGTGCATCGTTACTCAGGGTGCATGTGCTACTCTTAAGTAAGTGTTTTACTTCCGCAGGCTGCTGCCCGTCACGAGTCCTTAACGAGCTGGAACCTGGCAAAGAAGGCCAAGTGGCGGAAAGAGGCCGCCCTTGCAGTGGAGTCGAAGACAAAGTAACTTAGTAGGAAATGCCAAATGTTCTTGGAGGAGCAAAATTAACTGTGGCCCAGCAATTAGTGAATTTCACCAGTAGATGGAAAACTGTAGTGTTGCACACCCTGGAGCCGACAAGGGTAGTTACAGGCTCACAAGAAGAAACAGAGGGGCTTTGGTTAGACATACTCAACGTACTTGTTGCAAATTATTAAAATTAGAACGTTTTGCTCATGACTAAAAGCAGTAATTAATTTCAAAGGAGATGAGGTCGTTTCCTAAGCATGTCAGGTATGGCGGGAGCCAAGATTCCTCTGTCTTAAAAAACTTTCTTTTGGACTTATCTTGAGCTCTTCCACAGATAAGAGTTCCTTACAGAAAAACGAGCTGTGTTTTCCAGTGAAAGGTTAAATGCAGCAAAGACCAAGCAGTAGTGAAGGTACAAAAACTGCAAAGATAAGATGACTTAATGCAAATCACACTTGGAATTCTAAATAAAGATTGAACTATAATCAGCCAGAATATTATGAATCTTACACACCAAGAAGAGAAGGTTTGGAGAAGCGAGGGGAGGGGAAATGGCCTGGTAATTCCACTCATTCTCAAGTCCTTACAAACTTCAGGGGAATTCCCAAAGAAGTCAGTTCTGCAGGCAGAGACAGGGCTGTGGTTATCGTACGAGCATCTGTTTGGTCAGGTATTTACAAACCACATTTAAAACCAAAACGTTTTCTGTCAGGTGACAGTGCCTAGTTTTACAGTGCACGAGTCAGCCAGTTTGAACTCATTTGCCTCAATGCTGTATGCAAAACGGCATTTGCGTTTTCCAGTTTAAGAAGCCACACTTATTGAAACACTAAATAAATACAATAAACATCTGTAAAATAGGTTTTATTGGTTTCCGTATGGTATTTGGAGATTTAACATTCCATAATATTGCATACTACTCATACGTGTTCTGTTACAGTAATGGGCCTTTGGCCTGGATTTAAAGATGCACTATTACTATCTGAAGTCAGTACAGGTATTTTAGTTTCCACACATTGTATGACGATATTGTGCCGTAAGGAACCAAAATTTCTCATTCCAGATTTCAGTGAACTCTTGAGGTCACAGTTAAACTTCACATATCAATTGGCAGACCTATTACAAAAATCCTCAGTTGTACAATTTAATAAATTTAAACCAACTGAGAATTAACTGTGGAGGAAAGACAATAGTGCATCTTTTTTTTTTTTTTTTTAAGACAGACCCGACAATAAATATTTTCCAGTTGCAAACTTGTTCTACAGCTAACTTATTTCTGTGCCAACATTATTACTATTTTCTGATTGCTGCTAGCAACAGTGTTTAAAGCAAATACTAGGAAATTAAAAAGCTGTATGAACCAGTCCTCAGACAAAAGTGCAACGATGAAAAAATTAGATACGATTCAGTGTATCAAGAGTAGGGAACTAAAAAAAAAAAAATCTTAGGCTTTTCATAGTTGCATAGATTAGCTATTTAGTATTCACATTTAAGCAGAACAAATGGTACCCTTTCAATTAAAACCAAACCCACAAAAACTAAACCCCTGAATTTTTAAACAGACTTTGTAACTGATGGGGCACTTCAGATTCTAAACAAAATAGCAAACTTGAAGAGATTTTTCTTCTCTCAGTTGCCTTTTTTTTCCCCCCTCCACACTGGTTTCATCTGTTCAAGCAACATCATCATATTCACGCCCCTACCTGCAAATGACTACACCAGAGCTGACCTTAACTCATCATCTCTGGTTTTACATTGTTCATTTATGTGCTTTTAACAAAGTGTGATGTAAACCCAGTGATAAAATAGGAGAGGCCATCCTGCATGTCCATCCTTGAAAGAATAATTTTCATTACTATTTTTTAACAATTTTAGGGTAAACCAAATGTTAAGTTTAAATAATGATTTTCAGTAGCCAAAGTCCATCAATTTTAGTTCCCTTTTAAACCATTACATTTAAACGTATCAGAGGCATGAAATAGTTTATCTAAATGCATAAAGTGCAGTCACTAACTGTTCACACACATAGAATAATATATCCACAAAACTGAAGACATTCTTTCAAAACAAATATAATACTTCAAATGTCCCCTCTTTTCTTCATTTTCAAGTCTTTCAATCAAGATTTTTATAGTTCAGATTTGGTTTAAATTAGAGAGGCTTATAAATGCAGTTTTCACAGGGTTCTCCAAACAAAAAGCAGGCACAGCTGGTTATGTTATCAAAACAAGGTTGTTCGAAACAATGGAATACCCTGTTACCTGAATCATTTTCTTACACTAGAAGAACACTGAAATTCAGCATTTACTGGTAATCCTGGTAGATTTCCATGATTGTTACCCTGTACTTTGAACAGATATGGGGGGGGGGGAAGAAGGAAGGTCAGTATATGAAAACCTAAAACTATGAGAGTAAAAAGGGCACAAATACAATCATCTAACATTATATGAAAATTTGGCAGCTGTACTCAAGATTATCATACTATTCAAAACTGTTGTATGCTGTACAAATCTAGGTTTAAAGTGTCATTTGCTAAAATATCTCATTATTCAGAGTTCATAAAGTAACAGCACTCCCTATATACACTTCTATCTTCCACTAAAAAGACTTCAAAAAGAGGTTTCTTCCCTCCCAGTTACATCTTAGTCAAAACTGACTGCTAATCTTAGAAAATCCACTTCAAGTCCCACATTCCATTACCATATAGTGTATATTGCTGTAACATCAAAGTGAAACATCTAAGAATCTTAACTTGCATGTAAAAAAAATGCTAAATATAAAATGGTACTGTAAATGATACCATCTTTAACCTGTATTTTTCAGTGCATTAAAATATTGTTTAGTGACAAGCACAGTGCCATGGGGTAAGTAATTTGAAGTTGAAATTGCAGCTTTTTATGAAGCTCGAAATGCTTTCATAAGTCAACGATTTCACTTAACCCAGGAGTTTGATGTTAATACATTAATTACAGGTAGTAAGAAATAACCATACTTCAGAGGTAACCCAAAGTATTAATTTCTCCAGATGAGATATACTACTGATACACCAGAAAAACTACTTATATGCAAGTCAAAGCAGAGCATACATTTTTCTGTATTCAAAATTGTTAAATATTAGAATTCTATTTCTTTTAGTGTTTAACAGCAAACACTGTATCTTGTAGAGCCTAAATATTTAGATGACACTAACTTCTAGTTAGTTTTGGTGTCCACCTACTTAATGCTATTTACAGTACAACAAACTTTTCCTTCAACTGGAAAGGAGTGATTCACTATTCATTCTTCACCGTAGTATTTCTATTGTCTTACCAAAAGAAAACTGAGTTAGTTAACTTAAAGGACAATTCAAGTGGCAGTAGCGTATTTGGTCAAAAAAAAAAAATAACACCTACTGTCTAAACTTTTAAGAAGCTACTGTACTAGAAAGGCAAACATTGCAATGTTTCTCAAACTAAAGTGGTGTTACCACATTGTGACAGGAGACAGCTGTAAACCATCTGTGTGGCAATTTCTGCAAATCATCCCTGTCATTCACCATCACAGCATTCTTGTGGTAACTACAGCAACTGCTTCCACTGCAAAGTACTGTATTTGTGGCTGACTTCTAATGCCATTTAGCAGCTTTAAGTACAGAGCCAACATCAAATGACCAGCAAACTCGCTGCTGATTCCAATTCGAAAACCTCTGAAATAGTTCTCTTCCCACATAATTCAGAAAAAGCTTTTTCATATATTCAATATTACATTAGGTAATTAGCATTATATATGTATATCTATTACGTCTTTAAATACATTTTATAAATAAATTCCAACAGTGTGTTGTAAAGTAATGCAAAAAAGTTTCACAATTTAAATAAATATTTTTCACATTCCAATTCAGCTTGTTATAAGCTCATCTTTATTTCATGCCTTAGTTCTGAAGCAGTGTTTTTGCTTCAATACAAGAGGTAGATTTGATAGAGACTGGGCAAGTCAAGCCTACTGCCAAAAATGCAACTGTCAGTAACTGTATTGCTGATATGCAGCTTGAGACTACATGAAAAATTCAGAACCACTACCTAATAGCCTACCAAGTCTTAGCTTAACAGTTCGTGTTAAATCACATTTAATGTTTTACTTTAGACATGATTACTCACAGTTGTTTTCTGTACATGAGAGAATGAAAAACACAAATACAAAACAAAGAACGGTTGTATCTAACACAATATATAAAAGTGCATGAGCTGCTTCATCTATTTCTGCAAAACATATTCAACTTTTCCTCTAACTTTGGCCATAAAGAAAAGACCTCTGGAGAAAAAAAACCAAAAACAACCAAACCCAAAACCCTACAAGTGTTTACATTTTATGCTTCTTTTCACTTCAGTAGTTCACAGCTGAAACCCCTCCATTGGAGCCTCCTGCTGTTGAAACACAAACTGCTGCTGACTCTCATCCACCTGAGGTGCAATACTGGAGTCCTCTTCTTCGACACCAAAGTAATGTTCTATGAGTTCAAAAGCCTTTTGGTAGATCTCTTGGTTTTCATGCCTCTGAAGAAATTCAATTTTATCAAGTCCTAAATTCAAAACATTACATTTTCAAAAGCTAGTTGCTTAAATGAATGATTAATTAAAACACGATCCCAAATGACCTCAATTCATTTGACATCACTGATTTCTTATTTTCCTAACCCATGTATTTCTAGTCTTCATTTTCTGCTGTCCAAACCAATTTTTAAAGTATGCTAAAAGAATATGAATTAAACTAAGGAGGATGCTGTAGTACCTACAAAGAAATTGATTCTGTATAGACTTAGAATAGCATAAAACTGTTTGCTACAGCCATTTCCAATATCCCTATTTCTTTTCCTTTACTCTTTCAGTCTTTCCCAACTCTAAATTTTACCCCTTATTATGGAGTAATCACTGGGCACAGTCTGGTATCTTTTTTCAAATTTAATTTTAAGATTTGAAGATACTATCTTCCCAAAGGCTTAGTATTTGCAAGCTAGAGGACACAACCTCTGCTCTGCTGGCAGAATTAAGTGCTTGGCAGTCAGTTAGGTTGATTCAAAACTCCTTTTTAGCTATTTAAGATAATTCAGTTTTCACTTAAGTTGGATTAGGAAGAGCTCTTATGAACCCTTCTGGTGACTACAGAGGCCAAAGCAATGAGGGTGATATAATTAGCTGTTTCCCTGACTTGAACTTACACTCTACAGCTTCAGCAGCCTACACATAACTGGTAAAGGAATTCAGATTCAAAGGCTGCTTTATGGAAAAGCTGGTACCATCTAATCAGATATAATGTGGTCAACTAGAACTGTCATTAGCAGTTTCTGAAACACAAATGTCTGCCAATTTTGTTTTGTCAGAGCTTCAAAACCATAACCCTCCATAAATAATGCTATATTCATTATAAGCCAGGTTTAATATTAATTTTGTTAAATCAAAAGCATCTAGTCATGAAATTCCACAAATGTTATTTTAGTTTTGATACTCTGCCTTTAAAATGTAGTTTAATTAAACAACTCTTAAAAGAAGAAACAGAACAAAACACTTTCACAAATTAAGTGCAAACTTATTTAATTTTATGATCTGAAGTTGATTTTGCTACTACTGATGTTTATTATGCTAAAAAGTGATCCAACTTTGGGAATAAGTAAAACATACTCTGATCTCGCATCCCTGTTGGTAATGAAACTGTACCTGACAGGAGTATATATTAAAGTCATAAATCTGTATTTAGGATTGGCTGATAAATTTATGCAAACCACGGCTCCAAAAGACTAGGACACCTGTGCATTAAATATTTCTGAGAATGTTTCTCTAGGGGCGCATTTCATAAACGGACCACAGACAAACATCCACTGGTTTCCTGCATTCAACTGCTTTTCCCATCATGTTACATTGCTTAACTTATGAAGCTTTCATGTCCACTTAATCTTGAAGTAAAAATTCTATTAAACTTACCTACAAATGGTTCACAATGGTTTTGTTTCTACAGCCTGAAATAAGAAAGTTCAGGTATGTAGTCTTACAAGAATTAATTTCTTACCATATGCTTCCTCTATAAGGGCACAATAAGGATTAATGCTCATTCCATTTTGCTTAGATTCTTGTTCTCCAAGACGCAGAATATTTTCAAGTCCATTTAAAGCCACCTGTACTATTTTTGAATCCATCACAGTCAGGAGGTCACAAAGAGGCTTGGTACAACCTAGTGCTACCAAATACCTTTATAACAGAAGAAAAACAGAGGGGCGTGGGGGGAAAA
This sequence comes from Butorides virescens, assembly GCA_017310255.1. NCBI lineage: Eukaryota > Metazoa > Chordata > Aves > Pelecaniformes > Ardeidae > Butorides > Butorides virescens. The sequence continues at coordinate 98,620 of JADKXX010005737.1, read as the reverse complement.
AGGAAGATTGATAATCCAGCAAATTTATTCTGACATGCCTGTCTATCACCATCGGTCCTTAATTTTGCTAAAAGAAGTGGCTGAAACAGAAGATTTCTAAAACACAAACACAAAGATAATCTTAGTCTGAAACTGAATAAATACTTTAATTCATCCTAATGAGAAAATTTAATGTGCATATTCCTAACTGGAGTTTGGAGTCTTTTCAACTCCTTTTCACTTACGATCTTCAGATGGGCTTAACTGAATAGAAAAGAAGAAGTTAGTTTTCTTTTCTCAGCCATTTGAAATTTTGTAGTGGCAAAAACATCGAGTAAACACGTTAAGAGACAGGTAAGAACATTGGCCACTGCTCTATACTAACATAGTCCACACTAGAAGCCCATTAAGATATTAGCATTACAGTAAAAGGAAGGATGTAATTGTAAGTACAAAAAAAAGATATTGGGATTCTGAGTATCCTATTCCTTTTTCCAATTTTGCACAAAGTTCTGCAGGAACTTTGGAAGTCAGAACCTGTGTCCTTGTTTCTAGTGTGCAAGTAAAATGAAAACAGTAACATTTGCCATCATCAAAAGGTTGCTTAAATATGGTTTATTTAGTGGTTTTAAATTATCCTGCATTTAGACAGTAGTACCTTGAGGATGTTAAAAGGACTAAAATTTCATAACATAGATAATATATATGTATTTTTGACAAGAAGCTACTTTTATGCTATTACATGCACATTTACTATTTGAAGATCCTGAACTAAAATTTATTTAAAATACACTAAATTTTAAGATGTTATGTTATGCAAGCAATCAAAATAATAGCAAAACAACACCAACAAACTTTACTTACCTCTGATAACACTTAGTGGTTACAAGTAAACCAGGACTGTTTACATTTTAAATAAATCAGCATGCACTTACTGCAACAGATCTCCCAATTATGCTGGAAGACTTATCACATCCCTTTCAGTTCTGGCTTCCAAATAGCACACTGTCATTTTAAAATCCATTTATCAACTACTGATTCAAACTGATTGCTATGTTGGTGGCATTCAGAGAAAAAAGAGAATATTTTACTCTAGCCATGCAAGAAGTCCAATCTTTGCAGCACATAAATAGCTGCTGACAGTAACATTTTAATCAAATTAAATTCTGAAAAAGGAGATTAGATATCTGCTTTAGAACTGTTAGTAAGTTTAAAAATACATGAAGAAACCACTAAAGTTCCTGACAATCCCATTGGATAAGTTTTCTGAACAACTCTCCCAAATTTTTCAGTTTTCAAACACTGAAACTGTTCATTAACTGTTCCAATTGTGTTTGACAATATAATATCAACTCTGCAAGAACCCTGTGAAAGCTTTAGGCATAATATCACTGAAACAAAGTAGTATCAGTCAATTTGTTATTAAGTCTACTACATGTATTTCACTAATTTTTCTGAGCTTCTACATGTTTAGTCCCTGTGTTGACAGAGTTACAAGGAATTATGGCTGTGTTTAGGATTTTGCTGCTGCGTTTGTCAGGAGTCAACTGCAGAAATAAAAATGCCTTAGAACAGATACTTCGGCAGAGAAAATAGCAACATACACAAACTTACCTAATCTGTTCAGGGGTTCCTCCTGATGTTGCATTAGTTATGGCCCATGCTGCTTCTTTTCTAGTGCGAAATTCAGCTTTTTGAAGAATTTCAATCAATATTGGAAAAATATTTGCATCTATAACAGCCTAAGAAATGAAATGATAATGTTTTCTAATAATTAATAAGGTTTTAGTATACACAGAGAAAGACCATTAATAGCCTTCACTACAAGAGTCAGTGATGCTTGCCGATATCAAAGTAAACAATGTTTGCAAACTAGAAATGCTAAACTGAAATTCAGAACTGTTCCAACGTTGCGCTACAGCAGCCAAAGTATTTTCTTTGGTGATTTCTCTGTCTCTGGCAGAGAATAGGCTTACTGAATAGGCCCACTTAAAAATCATATGACATAAGCACTAAACCTGAGTTTTTGAACTGAAGATCAAGTCTCAGAACAAAACTTCACTTTGTCCATTTTATTCAGGTTTGCAGTCTCCACAGAGAGACTATGTCTGTAAATGGAGACTATATTATATATTTTAAGTGACATTAAGAAGTAACATTTTCATCCCTGATTAACGTAGAAGGAAAAAATCATATTGAAACATGTGCTCTGATTCAGAATTCTTATTTTTTTCAAACAGAACCTTTTTTCAGCTAACTCAACACCTGGAGCACTAGTCAGAATTTAGTCATTTCTATAAGAAAACAATTCAATGTTGACAACATCATGCAGGTTTTTATCCAAGCAAAATGTTCAACATTTCCAAATAGGTAGAATTGGTAAATTGTCCACTTTTCTCTGGACTAGTTTGTGCAAGATGTTTTGTTTCAGCTTTTAAAAAAGAAAAACGGTGTATTACTTTAACATGTATATAACAATGCATAACAAAATTAAAGAGATGATGCTCCCACAAGAAAAAATAATTGTTGATATCAGATTTAAGAGAATGTCCTGGTTTCAGCTGGGACAGAGTTAATTTTCTTCCTAGTAGCTGTTACAGTGCTATGTTTTTGGATTTAATACTAGAAGAATGTTGATAACACCCTGATGTTTTAGTTGTTGCTGGGTAGTGCTTAGACTGGCCAAGGACTTCCCATCTCTCAGCTCTGCCACGTGCACGAGAAGCTGGGAGGGGGCACAGCCAGGACAGCTGACCCCAACTGGTCAAAGGGCTATTCCAGACCATATGACATCCTGCTCAGCATATAAAGCTGGGGGAAGAAGAAGGAAGGGGGGGACGTTCGGAGTGATGGCATCAGTCTTCCCAAGTAACCATTACGCGTGATGGGGCCCTGCTTTCCTGGAGGTGGCTGAGCACCTGCCTGCCCATGGGAAGAGGTGAATGAATTCCTTGCTTTGCTTTGCTTGTGCGTGCGGCTTTTGCTTTCCCTGTTAAACTGTCTTTAGCTCAACCCGTGAGTTTTCTCACTTTTACTCTTCTGATTCTCTCCCCCATCCCATTGTGGGGGCAGTGAGTGAGCGGCTGCGTGGTGCCTGGTTGCCAGACAGGGTTAAGCCATGACAGAGAATATTTTAAGTATTCTTTCATTTGTTTTATAAGCATCAACCAAATCCCTTTGAAATAAATGAATCAACTTCTCTAGTACAAATTATGACAGCTATTTTTAAAGTATTAATTTATGAAGTTATTTATAATAATATTTCAACATTTAGAAGAAAACATTTAAGTTGGATAAAATTATAGAAAAATAGGACTATAGACTATAGAACTAAAACAAATAATGCAGAGTCAATGTAGTATCTACTTATTTCTCCTTGTGAAGGAAAACCAAGTGAACTAGTAAAACGGAAACAAAACCAACCAAGTAACAAATATACAGGCTTTACCTGAATCTGAGCTCTGTTCCCTGCAGTAATATTAGAAACAGTCCAGCACGCTTCTTTTCGAATAGATTCCTTGGGACTACTAAGCAAGTGCAAGAGACAGGGTAATGCAGAGCAGTTTAGAATCACCTAAAATAATTTGAGAATTGAAAACTGGGTTGTACAATGTGCATGTATATATGGAGGCTCTTGCAATATACATACATATATATGTAAAAGCACTTCACAGAGACTTCAAAAGGAGATTTTGCAACACATCTATATTACACAAAGCATCATAGATAACATCCTGCAAATTAGTGTTCAGTGCTGTATTGTGTGAATAGACAGTCCAAATTCAAAGAATCTGCCCTCAATTAAGTTCAGACCAGAAGACTGACAACAGCAAGAATAAATAAGGCTGCTTAAGGCTAGAATATGAGTAACTGAGAATAACCGAGAAGTGTAAATCTAATTTGTGTAATTTGTTTCTTTAAGAGACAGATGTTTTCCATTTAATTCCTTAGCAAAATCCTCTCCTATAGAGCTCACAACAAATTATGTAATTAACTTATTTCCTTATTTTCTTTTTACACTAGTTCTGTCAGCCTTTTAGACACAATTTTCTTTAAAGCAGGACCTGTCTTAGTATTTCCTGTATTGCTTCAAACTCAATTCTCTTGCCTAAAATTAAAAAAATAAGTCTTTATAACAAATTCTATCGGTAGGACTATCACATACAAATTCATGGAAAAATCAAGTGTGACTGTTGCTTACAAGTGAAAACTCTGACTGCATTTGAAGCCTTAAAAAAGGGAACAATAATAAATAATTGAACCCCCACTAAGGAGGGGGGAAAAAAAAGTTACTTTCATTGTGAATGGGAAGCAACAGTCAAACTACCACACAGCAATGAAGCGATCCACTACACACAATGCTGCAAGAAAGTGTTCATTCTTGCAGTAATTTAATGTTTAAAATAGCAGCCAAAACTGTCAAACTAACAATATATACTTGTACAGAGCCTCTTTCACTGACACATGCTGACACCTGTACTGAACATGTATTTTGTCACAATTTTTACAAAATTCTGTCCTGCCAATTCATTTTTCTTAAACCAACTAGTCTTACCTGTGTCTGGATATCATCCCCAGTAACAATATTTCCGACTGCTCTTAATGCAGGGGATACCACCTTGTAATCATTATGCCTGGAGACAAATATTAAATGGCTTGTAAGGTATTAAAGCATAATTTTGCATTTTCAGTGAACAAAGGTTTACTTCAGGAACTAAATTTTTAATTATAGAAAACACTGTATTACTTCTTACACTTTCCCCCTATTTAGCCAAATTTGACAACTGCAAGCCCACAACTGAATTGCTGATTGAAGGGAATGCTGCGGCATCTCTATGGAACAACACAACTTAGAGCAATCTATCTGTCCAGCAGATTCATCTCACCCTGCTCAAGTATTTTTGAATACAATACTGGAACCTGTATCATTCAATAGCCACAGAAACAAAAGGGGTGTTTATTACCTGTATACTAAAACTTAGCAGCCCCCCTCTGTAAGTGAACTTCCTCCTTTTGTAAGTCAATAACCCTAGAAGCCAGTACATGAAGCCCATATTCAACTGTCTGAGGTGTGGGGAAAGGAAATCTCCTCAGTTGTCCTAAGGCTTCTACAGAAGAGAAAGCAACCTCACCCTCTCCTGAGAGATATACAAGTGAGCTTTTCACAGGGAACTGTCAGTGCTGGGAACTACTATCCCTGACCGGCTTTGCAGTCCCCATGTGAACACAGGGGTTTAGTTTCCCTTTCTAGGAAAATGATGAATCATAAACCAAATATACTGGAACAGCTCAAAAGTGGCACAAGCCTGCCTCTGGACTTCATGAGTCCGAGAACTGTCTGTATTGCAACTACATCTCCTAGAAAGGTAAGAAAATAAAATACAAAAGTGAAATTAAAAAAAAAAACATAAGCTGAGAAATTAATTTACAATTCAAGCTTGGTCTTCAGTCTTCACCTTTTTATTCCTCCATGTAAATGAAATCCTGCTTTAAATTTTCAAGAATATAAAGGAATACTTTGGAGATAACTTTTTTTCACTGCCAATCTAATGAAAAATCGCAGGAGCCAAACAACCCTGCAAGCAACTTAAAAGGTTTCAGACTGAATTTGTGTTCATCACTTCTCACAAAATAAATTCAGGCTTGAAGTGAGATAAAAACAACTCAATTTTAATTCATTCATATTAACAGTACTCTAAGACAATTATTTGGCGAAGAGGAGACTTACATAAGCAGCTCTACCAATCTTCGACACACTCCAGAATCAATAACAGCTTGAATTTTATCATTGGGACCATCTGAAAGGTAAGAGAGGGCCCAGCAAGCATCTGCTAATACATCCGGGTCACTGCTAAACAACAGTCTTGATAAAACATTTAAACAAGGAGCAACCTAGATTAAAGAAAAATATTGCACAGATTTAGGCAGTTTGTATTTTTCAAGTTTCAGAGAATGTTCAAAGGCATAAAGGTGCAAAACTATTTATTGCTGAAGCACACAAGCTCATTAATGAATCAGGACCTAGGTGAAACACTTCCTGATTAAACTAGACATCCAAGTCAAACTGGCAAATTGGATAAACTCTGATTCACGGCCTATTTATTTAGAGGTACTATATTAGGTATATAATTGTTCAGCTTAAACAAAAATCATCTACTTTTACAGGTAACCAGATGATCAGGAATTACTGATGCTCTTTTTGAATCATTCAGGGAACAGAATTTCAAAGTAATAACATTTCTTTATATTGCTGGTTTTGTAGTACTACTGGAGGTGAATTTTAATAGCCAATTTACAATTGCTTTACCACTAAGAAACTCAGAGTAATTCACAGAGGACTCAACATTTATTGAACCAAAGCAAACAAGCAATGGCTGACTTCAGTTCTCACTGCAACTGTTGTCTCTGGCCTTAATCTCCTACAAGTTCCACACAGAGACACATGAACTAGACCATCTTAACACGACTTGGAACCTGACAGGTTTCAGCTGTACAACTTGGGAATTTCACATTCTCTGTAGAATTCGATTCTTTATCTTACATCCGTTACGCAATTCAGCCTCCTTTATGTGTCCAGCTGGTGCTACTGCAAAGGTCAAAAAGCAAAAAAGCTATTCTTATTGGTGGCTGCCTACAGGGCATCCTTTTCCACTGAAGTCGTAAGTGTTTAAGCCGCAAGAAATCTTGCTGGTTTTTTACTCCCAGAATAAAACACTACTGAAGGATGTAACTTGCGCAAAGCAATTGCAAGGTGATCAATTAACTGACTAAGAAATCCCCACTTTTTGTTAATATCTCTTGAAGGATTATTGAGTAGCAAAGACAGTAGTTACTACTTCATGAGGTAAGCTTCAAGACATGTAAAATCTCTCTAGATTATCTTTAACCTCAGTCTCTCCTACCAAAATATCCAATGTTCAGTTCTTTTAATCTTTTAATGTCATTAACCTTACCAGAAATTAACTTCATACCGAAAATAAGGAGCTAATACCCCTACTAGTCCCTGCAGTCTTACTATCTTTATAACCACATACTGGAGAGAGGAGAAAGTGAAGGGGGAAGAGCATGCAGCCAAATCACCTCTGTCATCACAGTCTGATTCAACTGCATCTGACAGAGCAGAAAACTCTAAATTTTATTCCTGCAGCATGCACTCACAATCATAAAATAAACCAAAAAAAATTCAAAAAGCTTCAATCATAACTCACATCCTCTAAAACAGATCTGGAGAAAATACAGCCCCAAGGAGTTTAGTACTGAATGTATTGTATGTCCACTTCATACCAGCAAATGACTACTTGCATCTGACTAACTACAATCTCAAGCATTTAAGTAATTTAATTTTATTGCTGATAGATGTCAAGTAGAAGATTTTTTGCAGATACAACAGCTGGACAAGACTGTGTGATTACATTAAAAAGATAAAATTGAGTCTACACCCAGATTCAAAGATTCCGTGTGTTATATTACAAACATAAGCCGCCTTCAGCTTTCTGTTTTCTCAAAATAAATACTTTATTTTACCTTACTGAAGTCTGGAGGAGGGTTCTTTCCTCTACAGAGATTTGAGAGAGCCCAGACTGCATTTCTAGTTGTTGTAAGACGATTTGAATTTGTTAACAGTCTATCAAGGAGAGAACAATAATAGAAATAATAATTTTTCACTGAAATGGTAAGTCTTTTTATGTCTATTATTACCAACAGCACCTTGAATCAGAAAAGAAATCCTATTATTGGGCACGAGTTTCAATTTATTTCTCTTCATAGCTTACACACTGCAAATACTTTCTTAGAATCATCTGAATAGATTATTTTGTGTGGACATCTCATTCCCAAACCAAGCATATGCACAGAAGGTAAACCAGTGCTCATATGAAAAAATCATTCAACTAATCTATTCTGAGGGTCTTCAGAAGAGGTTAGGAGCTGCAATCCTCCCCTGAATTAACTCTGGTGTTTTCATTCAGAGAATGCAATTAATAATACTTAAAACAATCCCATTAGAAGTTAGAACTTAAAAGATCTTGTAAAAAAACTTACACTCTACTATTTTGGCTGAATAGAATGCAAAAGATTCAACACCTGAAAAATCAGGTTCACTTTCAGATACATACCAAAATGTCTAAAACCTTTAAATCCTTGAGGAAAGCAATCACACTCTCCTCTATTATTTGAAGCTATTTTACAAATGTTTTAAAGTATTTTATTATTTTAAGCAATAATAAATTGAACAAAATTTGTGTTGTGTACATTTTTTCCCTATGATGAAGCGACTTCACATTCTATTCTAAGTGTACAGTACATGCTGGAATGATATTCCTGCTGAAGAGAAATCTAGTGGAACACAGCTCAGGTAACGACTACTCTGCCAGCTCATCTCAATAAGCAAACAGATAGACAGCAAGACCGGAGCTTGGAGCTACTGGACAAAGGTGGTGAAACCAGCCTATCTGCCCAGCCAGTTGGAATCACACAAATGCCAGAGTGAATTAAATAATCTCTCCCACCCTATACATACAGAACTCTGGCAACACAAAGTTCTGCACAATACACAAATTTCATACCTGTGAAATAACACTCCTTACCATTTGCAAATACTGGAAAGTTTCCAGTCATGGACTAATTAGTTAAAAGATATGCATGAAGCTCAGGTAATCCAAAACATTAGAGTCATAGCAATATCATAAAAAAGAAACATTCTCAATTTAGCAAAAAGCTTCTGTTCTTTGCAAATAAAATTTAACTTGAAGTTTACAGTTATCTATACCTGTATACTATAGTTACAGTATTTATTTACAGTACTTACTCCAAGAGGGGTGGTAATATTCCACAGTTCAAAACAAAGTCTCTGCATTCTGCATTATCACCAGCAATGTTACCAAGAGCCCACACTGCCTTTAAAAGCAAAGCATCCAAGTGAATTTATACATGCTTGCAAAACAACTTTTACAGATCTATATATATTTTTACAGCAAATAGTATAGAAGCAAAAAAGCAGTATAATTCCAAATATAAAATTTCAGAATACTACTGATTCCTATACTGCATTTTTTGTGAACTCACACAAAGTCAATTACCTATGCTAGAAGTCATCCTTTCAAGGAAAGTCTTCCACTATAAAAATATGTTGATTTATGTGCTTTTCAATCAAAAGGATACACACATGCTTTTCAGTAGTTAATTTGCTTACTACGTGTAATAGATTGAACAAAACAGGCTCAAAGTTGCAAATAATGTATGAGGAATAAAAAAGTTAAATCATGAACTTCCACTATACAAACTTTCAAATATGCTACGTAACAGCCAGTAAATTACAGCCTCTCAAACAAAAAAAAAAAAACCAAAATGAAACCAAACACCCCAAAGTTCAGGAAAATGTTAATGAAGACTGTAATATAATAAGATGGAAGAGCAGAAGTATATAGGAAATAAAGCTGCAAGATAACGTAGGGAAAAAAAATCCACATTGTTTTCTACTATATTCTTTCTATTAGGGTGTTCTAGATCCTGTCCACCTGTAAATGCTGCAATAGAAATGAGGTGCTTTCTTCAAATTACTCTCTAACATAAAAAATAACCAGGTTCAAAGAAACCTGAAAGAATAAGAGTTAAAAAAAACATGAAGGAAAAAATACACTGAAGGTAAATTTTTATCTTCCTGGAGCCAGATCAATGGGCCAGTAGGCAAATGGGGCTCAGAACCTCTCTAACCACACACAACCCAAAAAAGACACTCATAAATTAATTTTAGGTAGTTATAAAACGCTTCAAGAAAACAGTTACCTGCTCCTGTACATCTTCATGTTCTGAACTAAGCAACTTAATAAAAATTGGAACAGCTCCAGTTTCAATTACAACTTTGGTGTGTAGAAAAGTTCCAGATGCTATGTTTGTCAAAGCCCAGGCTGCTTCAAACTGTTGAGGAGCACAAAGATGATCATGTTAAACCCCTCAGCAGTAAAGCTTAAATTCGTGAACAGTTTGACATGAGAGTTGCAGAGGTTCATTTTCCAACTTCATTTTCCTTTCCACTGAAATGCAATTATTATTATTATTGTACTTTCTATACAATAAAATAATTGGCATTGACAAAATCTCTATTTAATAAGTACCTTCAGTATTTAACCTATTTTTAGGTTTTGGCTTGCAGAACTAACTGTAAGGAAGATTTCAATTATCTGTTAACTAGTACAAATCCCTTCTGTTGAGTTTAAGTTAATTCTTCTAGTATGAATGTACACAAGGCCTAAGTGCCATTCCATGGGCTATTACAAGTAGACAGAACTAGTTACTCCTACCACTAGTTACATATTTTTTAAAGATTCTTCTAAAAGGGTTCCATACAAGCCTTTCTGCTTCCTGTATTTTTTTCTTCTTTTCTAAGATTTCAACTGAAAAGTACAATATACTCAACACAAACAAAACAGACACATCAATGCTAATGATCTTAATATACCACTGTGGAAACTCTCCTGAACACATTCTGCTTTCAACACCCCTGTATTTTACCAGCTGAATACACAACCCTAAAGACTACTATGAAGTTCACAAGAGTCAAGTCACAATTTCAGTGGCAAAACCTGACATCTTAGACAACTAAAATTTACAGCTTCAGTGGTTAAAAATAATTAAATTTGGATATTAAAAAAAAATTAGTAATAGTCACATGATTTCCAAAGCTGTTTTGGGGTGTTTCTAATCCCATTCCAAACCCCCAGTCAGTACCAGCCAAACTTACTTGCAGAGTGTAATTCTCACTCCTCTCTAGAAATTTCACAAATCTCTGTACTACTCCTGGTTTTTGTATGACTTCATCTATAGGTGGATTAGGCTCTACAGGATAAAAACAAACATATTTGTATAAGTCTAACAAAAAAGACCAAATAAATTACTTTTTCAGTATGACACAAACCATGAATATGATTCTCAATTCTTAAAATAATTTTTAGCATTCAATCATTTTAATCTCAAATGAAGGAGCTAAACTTTTGACTTTAGAAGACTGCAGGATCATCTCCATGACGTGCTACAATTTAGGAAATGCCCTATTATGTATACTAATAGTAACACCTACTATTATCCATTGACATGTTAGTAACTCATGACAAAACACTGTTCCCTCAATCAGTGGCTCAGGTCAGTGGAAAAGCAATTATGATTAGATACTATTTTACATGACCAGCATACCTGTACTTATCATGCTACACAAATAACAGCATTCATTTAAGACTGCCTGTTTCAGTGTCTCAACAAAAACAAGTTACAACTGTTCTTTGGCAGCCATGTAATTTTTCTCCCTTCAAATACAGAATGAGAATCAGAAACTGAATCGCTGCAACAAGTACTGTAAGTAATGTTAGTGTGCAGTTAGTTACTGCTCTGGACACTTCAAACAAAACATCCTTGCTTTTGTTACTTTGTCTGAAAGACTTAACATTAGAATAATGAAGCTTTTTGTACTTAGCCATTAGGTCAGAATAGATTTGGCACGGTTTCTCTATAAACAGAACTAGAAGTTTCAACAAGCTCTATTTTAAAGTAAAACAAAACGAAAGGTTAACCTACTCCCTATGACAAAAAATTGTAACAACACAGAAATAATAATAATAATTAAAAAAGGCAACATTTACATACCTTTAGATAGCAATTTTCTGAACTTCTGGGTTGCTGTGAGCTGCTGATCAGGATCATCTGAGAAAATCATCTGCACCATATCTACTGTAATAACTTCTTCCTGAAAATGAAAGGAGGATTTCTTATGTCTAGTACTATGCACATTAACCGATAACGTTCTAAACACTCTCTAAAGTAATTACCTCTGGAATAGGTACAGTAGAGCTGACATCAGGATCCTGAATGGGACTTTCTACCATAGATTCTTCATTTCCCGGGAGAGAAACGTTTCTGCGTTTAAACAGCTGAACAAAGAAGAAATTTTTAGGAGACATTAGAACTTAGCATAGAGTGGGCACTGATGACCTGCACTTGAAAAAATACTTTCACCAATACTAGTCAAAGTATTTCAACCACTCACCTTCCTACTCTTCTATGCAAATGGAATTCTACATGGAAGTTTAAAGAACATAAAGAACACTACTATATCTGTATCTTGATAAACTGTATTGTAACACTTCAGAGAGAGATTTAAAAACTGAAGTTCTTTTTAATTAGAGAAGATCCATGAATTTTTCACACACATAAGAAAAAGAAGATACAAATATTTTTACTTTTACTCTTTCATCCCTCATAATTAGCATTCATTTTTAAGCAGGAAACAGTACTCTAAAAGCTACTTTCTCCTTCTTTAGTTTAGAGGCTAAAGTCATCAACACAGAGCCAATGTCTGTGTTTCAGCACACCCCATTCCTCCCTTCAACAGAAGGTCTAAGATCTATGTACCTTCTTTGCATGCCAATTAAACAGCACCTGTATTTAATATACCGTTGCAGAAAGATTAAAACAAAAACATTATTTTAATATAGTTGGAGAAAAACAGTGTATCTTCAAGGTATGAACTTTGAAATTATGTAACTTTAAACGTTCTCTATGTCCAAAAATCGCTTTAACTGTGGCTGCATGCACTGCCTACACTCAAAATACATACCTGCACTGCAGTGCTTAATGAGTGCCTCTTCATTTTCTGGCATAAAAGCAAAACATTTGCATTCTAAGACCATGTTGGTATCTTTAAAAATAAATGTTAGAATCTCAGTCCATTAATATTTCACCTGTAAGCATAATAATGAAACCTCCTACTAAATCCTGAAGGTTTTGTCCTCTAGGTGTCTATTGACATCTAGACTTCTGCTTAACGTACATGCCCAAAACTGAAGAAGCCGCTCCATGTTTACATCTACCCATATTTCAAACAGGAACCTAAACCAAAGCATTCTCTCCCTTGTTCAACACACTTCTGTATTGGACACAATCCTGGACACAAAACAACTGCAGAATCCTGGACATAAACAAAGTTTAACTCCGTTTAAACCCACAAAGGAAGAAGAAACAACATTCCTCTTTTGGAAGACCATCTGTTCTTTCTAGTACTCGACAAGGACACACAAGCTGTTGGTTGAAATTTATGAACTGTTTTTGTTCAAGATTATGGCCTATCTACCAGTTATAATTTCTTTTGGGCAAAAACAGTCTCATTTCCCTGCAGAAATTTCTCCCCAGTTCAGGAAGAGCTGAAAACCACCAGTCCAACAAATTAAGATCAAGGAGAACATAACAATATTCTCATTGTTACAACAGTCAGCATTGGAGAGGAAACACCCATTATTTTCATAATTTTTCCAGGGAGTATTTACTACAAAATACACAACCAAAACTTTCAGCAGGAACTGCAGTGCAGTTACCCATTCAGAGGTAAATGCTCCAGCATCATATTACTTCTTACTCTTACCTCTCTGGCCCAACTAATTTAAATTCTTTTTCCATGCAGTAGCACCGCTTTCCCAGGAGAAGGGTAAGCATTCCCACCTCAGAGAAGACTGTAGATCTGTGCCTGGGACACTCTCTAGGTTGTGGAAGACAAATTCAGCCACTTTAGACCAAGCAAAAACCACCAAACTCCATTCTTTACTTGCCTGGCAAGAAACTACTGAACATTTTGGGAAAAGGAACTACCACAAACCATTAAATTATACCATGCTTCATGTTCTCTGATCACTAAAAATTCAATGAAGACAACTGCAAATGTTATACATAATAAATAGTTCAGGGATCACTAATTGGTAGCCACTTTACTAAGTCAGTGCAGAAAAGCTTTTGGACAACTTGAAGGATGGCTTCAAAGACAAAAATAATTCTCTCCTACCAGTACAACTTTGGGCCAAACTCTAGAACAGAATGCAAGGCTTCTAACCCTTACTGGAAATAAAGAGTATCCTTTCAGCCCAGTCATACATGTTTAAACCTAGACTAAGGATTAAACTTAAGACATGGGTCTCTCCTCTACGTGCCCTAGTGACTTAAGAGGGCTTTTGTTCACTTTCTTGTTTTATGATCCTGCCAAGAAGTGCCTGGTGTTCCCCAAGATTGCGCAGAAAACAGACATTCAACCTGACACTCTGGGTTCTGCTCCACAGGAGGAGTCTACTCAAGTCCTTTTGCATATCTGAATTTAGCTTCACAAGCACTTAACAGTTAACAGTTCACCAAGATACTTACCTGTTCTTCCCTTTTCTGTTTCCGAAGCTGGATTCCTTCCTCCTCTCTTCGTCTGCGCATTTCTTGGGGATTAAGTGCATTATTCTTGTAGCTTTTCATTCTGAAGTTATCTTTACCCGGGCTTGCCATGTTGTCTATTAAAAAAAAAGAAAAATTACTCCAAAAGGCCAAACCTTGTAAGACAAACATGCCATCTCTTGTACTACAAAAGCATCTACAGAAGCAGCTCTATATTCCTATAGCTGCTTGCAATACCCAGTTCATCAACAAAAATCTCTAAGGTAGAAATCAGAGAAAAATCTTTGCCTACACAGGCATTTCTAAACTGCAGATTAAAATACAGATCACCTCAGGGATCAGATACTTCACTAAAGGGCATAAGCTACTGCAAAAAGAAGTTACAGGTCTTATGAGCAAACCGAGAAACAAAAAGCAAAAACATTACACTGCTAAATTTTCATTCTGCAGGCAAGTAAAAGAATTTGCTTCCTCCTCTCATAAAGAAGACATTAAATGTATTAAAAAACAAGGACAAATAAAAAAAAAACACCTGCAGTAATTACTGCTTCATTTAACATCTTCCTGCATTGTTTCTTTTTTTAAGATGCTTATCTTGCAAACATAACACAGGATCTAAAGGTTATCTCGTGTTTCCTTCTAAGCCATACAAAGAAAAAACTCTACAGATAAACAAATTAAGGGTCACTAGCACCCAGACAGGCATACTCTTCTCCATTTTAAACTAACAAAATGATTGACCCATTCTAATTAACAGCTCTTTTGATGGATTAGAGGATTGGAATCTGCCTGTCATTTCAGGCATATCAGTTGTGAAAAGATAAAAGTGATGAAACATGATTCTGTCACTGAAATGATCAAACTGACTGAAAAAGGTTGTTAACAGCATGGTGCTAGTTTTTCAAGCTACAACTGTAGCCTTCATCTGAGAAGTAACTGTCAAAAATAGGATTTAAGACTATACGAATCCTCTGTTGTCTGAAATTCTTCCACAACAGAAAAACATACGTAAGAATATCTGAACTGCAGCTCTTGAGCTGCACACAATTCTCTACCAGCTTCCATGCTGGGACTATTCATTTTTTCATATCAGCAGTACCAAAGACTGCTGAGCAATAAACACAAGCTGTGAGCTATGAGAGGAAAACAGCCCACAGTCTTAGGCTGACATCAACAAGACACTCCCCAGGACTCTGCTGCCTGTTTCACCCAAACACATTTACTTCAGAAGAGCCTCAGTAAACTACTGCCATCTCTGGACCACGATGTGCCACGGTGTGCCACCATCTAAAGCAATCTTCTAGAAATTGTCATGTCACTTCTGAAATACAATTTAAGAAGATAATTTTTCCAACAACACTGCTGGCTTACCTAGCCTTAGAACATCATCACTTCCTTAATCACTCTTGTGTTGTTAATTTATTTGTGCTAATAAAACTGTCAGGCCAAGCAACGAACTGAGAAGTGTGCGTTCAAAGTAACCCAGTTTAGGTCACCAGCTCAATAAAGAGTTACAGAAGCACAAATGGGAGGAAGCTCTCCCTAAAACCATTTTCAAAAAGAAAAGCTTACAACGTCATACCTTCATTCTGCCCACAAAGGGTTTTGGTATAGACATGACACGGGCAGAAAGACTGGCAGTCCCTGATCTACGCAGGCTTCACAACTTCTCCATCTAGATCCAAGGAAGTCTGCACTTCTGCTCTGCAAAACTACGCTCGTTTTAACACCAAGTCCCTCTTCCCACCACATCCTGCACCTCGCCTACTTGTTGTGCCTAGACTAAGACCTACCCTAGCGATAGCCTGGGGTTTTTTTCCCCTCCCTGCCTACGCCAGGCTCCCCGAACACCGCGCCTTGCCGAACCACCGCCCCCTCCCCGACTGGCAGCGCCCGGGGAGGCCGCACCGGCTTCCAGACGCTGCCCGCGGGCTTCGCACCGGCCGAGACCGTGGCGCAGGGCCGGCTCAGACCGCAAGTCCCCTTGCCGGCTGCCCGGCCGAGAGGACACCTACCCCGGCCACAACGGGCGACTAGCAAAGGTCTCCACCCCCGTCCCTTGAAAAGGGGGCGGAAAAGTCCGCTCCACCGGCAGGAGGGCAGGGACGCAGGGGAGGAAGGCAGCCCCTCCGGCTGAGGAACCGGCGGAGAACAACGCGGGAAGACCCTGTCCCAGCACCGATCGCCCTCGCCCGGCGGGGACCCAGCTGCCGTGCGCGGCGACGCCCCGCTGCTGCCAGCCGCCCCCAAGCAGGCGGGAGACCGGCCTGCGCCGGGGAGCCCTACGGTAAGGGGCATCGCACCCCGCCCCGGAGGAGGACGGGGGACGCAGCCCCTCCCGCCCCTGCCCGCTGGCTCACCGCGCTCCCCCGCTCTTACCCATCGAAGCGGAGACGCACGGCGCCCGCCGCCCTCCAAGCGAGAACACCCCGCTCCGCCGCGGAGCGCGGCACCGGCAGCGCACGGCAATTCAAGATGGCGGACGCCGCCCCGCCGCGCGCCGCACTGGCCGGGAGGGGCGGGGCCCTCCGTTCCCAGCAGGCTCCGCGCGCGCCGGCACCCGCCCCGGGGAAGGTAAACGTCGCTTCCCGGCAGGCAACGGGCGTTGGGCGGCCGTTGGGCGGATGTGCGAGGGGCCCAGCTCCCGGGGCAGGCGGCTGGTGGCGGGGGGATGCGGGCGGGCGTGCGGCGTCTGCGGGCGGGCCCTCTCCCCGGAGGCGGCGGGGCGGCGGCGGCACCACCACACGCCCCTGGGATACACGCCCAGCTGCCCGCTTTGCGGCGCCGCCGCCCCAGGCTGTGACGAGCTTTGCCGGCACATCGAGGCGGCCCACCCGGAGCCGGGGCCGCCGGGCGCCCGCCGCCCTCAGCGCTTGGCAGAGTTGCCCGAGTGCCCCTTCTGTGGGGAGGCGGCAGGGCGGGAGCTGGAGCCGCACGTCGGGGCGCGGCACGGGCCGCTGCTGGGAGCCCTGGGCATGGGTGAGCGGCAGCGGCGGCGTTCCTGGAGCCCGCGGAGGTTGGGGCTGGCGGCGGCCGCCCGGGTGGGGAGCGGAGAATCGTGCTACGGCTCTCTGCCGCCTGTGCCGGGGGTGGCTGCCCGGGGGTGACTGCACCGTGTCGGGAGCGGTGCCGGCGGGCGGCTGCCGCTGAGGTCTCATCCTGGCGGACGCAGCTGGAGAGCACCGGGACCGGTCGCGGGTGCAAAGAAGGGGCGGCGGCTGAAGGCGGTCGAGGGAATTTGCTTGGAAAGGGAAGAGTGAGTGGAGAGGATGGGGGCGTCACTGGAAAAATCTGCTCCAGAGCAGAACCGGTAACACTAATGCAGGCGAACCTGCAACGTTTTGCATGCCCAAAGTACACCGTCCGTAACAGTGAAAACAAATAGTATAGCTTTTGTGTGATAAGGAGGTGATTTTTTACCTGTTTGGCATGTGGTTTTACTTTGCCTCTTGACGTCTCATCTTTGACAGGATCGCAGTTGCAGGGCTCGTTAGGGAAAGGCAGTTTTCTGTTTGAAGTAGAGACTTGGGAAAGATCCAGCGCTGAACTATCCTGAAGTACTGCATGTTGACTTGGAGACTGCAAGGATATTTTGGGGAATAAAGCTGGAGTAGGAAAATGGGTATTTATTTGAATACTGTATTTCATTTTAAGCATGGTCAGAATGTTATTCTAACTAACTATCCAGGGTTGCTGGTAGCTATTTAGTAATGGCGTCTCTGCTAGTGGGTAATTCTCTTAGAAGTACAAGCTACGTATACTGACAAGAAAAATGAATGATGATGAGAATGCAGAATGTGGCAATATAATCAACCACACTGCATATTCTGTGATTAAAAATGTTCTTAAAAAAATATTGACCTCTTAGCATTGAGTAATATTTTACTTCTATGGGTGCAAATAATGCAGAGCTTGAATAAATAACTTGCCTGCCTGCCAATTTCTATTTTAAAAATAGCTGCATTAAGGGTGTTTCGGGGTTTTTTTATGTACATAGTGTGTTTCAGGAAACCATATGTTTGCAGTGTTATATGAAATGTTGCTGGTGAATTTAGATTATTATGCTATCAAGTTTTCTTCCAGTCAGTCATGAACTTTTAGCTTGGGCAAGTGTTGTCCAGAAACAGCTAATGTAGCCTATTATTTCCTGAGTTTTGTGAACCTAAGGAAGGTGCAGGTAAAATCTAGGGACTCAAAAGGAGGGCAGTAAAGATGGAGTCAGGCTCTTCTCTGTGGTGCCCGGTGACAGGACAACAAGCAGTGAGCACAAGTTGAAATATGGGAAATGCCATTTAAACACAAGAGCACTTTTTTTTTTTTTTCTTTTTACTGTGAGAATGAGTGGTCAAACACTGGCATAAGTTGTCTGGGGAGTTTGTGGAGTGTCTATCCTTGGTTATTCAAAAACTGACTGGAAAAGACCCTATGTAACTTAACCTGTTTAATTTGACCCTGCTTTGAGGGACTAGTTGATCTCCAGAAGTGCTTTTGAACCTTACCTATTCTATATGGTACTCTTCAATAATAATAGTAAAACTGCAGAAAGAATATTTGTTTGAGGAGATGCAGGAAGACCAACAAAGAACGACAGCATGTTTTACTATATTCTTTCTGCCCACCAACTGCCATCTTATCACAAGAATATTAAAGTTTTGTAAGCAAGCTTACCTCTGTTAGCAGGACAGATCTTTTCCTTAAACAGTTTGATATTTCAGACTAAGCATTTCTTAATACAAGCATCATAGCAAATTGTGATCTATGAGTTAAGTAGGGCAAAACTTGATTAATAGAAAGAAGGAAAATATATCTTAAAATTGTCAGGTATTCAAATTTGTAATTGGTTGAGAGAGTAAGAGCTGTTTAGAATTTGCTGCCTTTCGGTGAGGAATTTCAGTGGAGTGCAAAATTCATTACTGTGTATTTATCACAGACTGTATTTCAGTTGGGGGGGGGGGGATTTTTACAAAAACCAGGAATTGCATTAATCAAGAAACTGCATTTCTTTTTCAGACACAAGAAATGGTGAACAGCTATATGAATGTCCAATGTGCAGTCTTACTTGCACAGACATTCAGATTCTTGAAGAGCATGTGGATTTACACTTAGAGGAACAAAGCTTTTTGGAAGGTACGTGAAAGGATACAGACTTGGTAACACTTGAAAGCATTGATAAGTATTTGCATGTTGCAGTATAGAATCTCAGACAAAATTTAAACTAAATATTTCCTTATTTGAAAAGAGAAGTGGACACACGCATAATGAAGGTTTAACGTAGCTAATAGCAAGTCCTGTCACTTGCCCAAGTGCTCTGCTTAATTATACATGCTAAAATAAATATTTGTCTATGCATGCTTGATAAGTAAATGCACTGTATGTTAGCCAAAACTAAAACTTAGAGCAAAAAATATTTAAAAGACAGCCATATTATATATTTTTTTCTAGCTCTATAGGAGGTTTACATACATGGATTTAGAGTGGCACATTCCAGTATGATGAGCTGCAAATCTGTAGCTTGTGAAAACTTCAATTTTTTTTCTCCATTCTTTTTTCTAAATGCTTGTGCTGGTTCATTAGCCACAGTGATAAAGTAAATTCATCAACACTAATTTTATTTATTAGCATGGCTAATAAAATCCTACAGATTCCCTATCCAGTTCTCTGATCCTAAATTTGGTTTTGTCACTTTGAGACTGCTGGCAGTAATCCTAGAAGCTAATAAGTGTGTGCTATTCAAGAAACTGGGACTTTTTGCTAACAGTGAAGTGAAGCATAATAAACAGAAGCTGTTTTCTTAGTAGCAGAGGTACATGTGTTATTTGCCAAGTAATTGCTCTTGTAACTGTGCATAAACTTTGTCCAACTGAAGAGTCTGAGTCTCGGTAGACTGAATGCAATCAGTCCTGTTTCGTGTTTATTGCTATTAGCTCAAAATAGTGCGGGATGCATCTGCCAAAATTAATGCCCAGATCCATCAAAGCATTGTTAACCTCTTGATCAAATTCTGTCTCTTTGGAATGTTATTTCTGGGTAGGTGGACACATGAGAGATCTAGAACTGGCTCAGCGACTCCAAACTGAAGAAGATAGATGGCAGAGACTGGAAGAAGAGAAGCGAGAGAAGGAAGAATTTAAAAAGCTGCAAGTACAGTAATATTTCTGTGTGGTAAAATTTTGAATGTTTGTGCCATTAGCAGCAGAGTACCTTGGAACTGTTATGACCTGGAACGGACATACCGGGTCAGACCTGTGCAGTCAGACAGGCAGTGTTGAGGTGGTAGTGCAGGAGTGGGTTGCGGCCAAACACAAGCTCTCAGTAGCCCTGATCCTGGCACAAGTGCAGGGCAAGCCTGCTTTGAGCTTCTTGGCTTTACTGCTTTGAGTGGTGCTAGTTCAGGATGGGGCTGGGTGCTCCCTGTGCATGCCAAACTGCTCTGACCGGGGACCCTGGTACACCTTGCTGTCTTGCACTGTGCTCTGCCCAGCTCTAGTGCTCTGCCTTGCAGGGCAGCCTGGGCCATATTCCTCAGCTGAGGGCCTGAGCATCCTGACTGTCCTCTTCCTGGATACCATCACTTGCTCCAGTGACCACTACCCCACTAGGTCCTGCTTCCCTCCCTCCCACCGGGCTGCCCTGATAGCTCATTTCCCACTCCTGCCACCTCCTGGCCATTTACTGCCTCTGTGCCAATGGCTGCCTGCCCGAGAGGGAGCATAGGGATGCACCTGTTTTTCCAGGTGTGGCTTTCCTCATCCCACGTTCCTATTCAGGAATGAAGCTTGGCCTTCAGCTTTAAAATATCATATCTGAAGGTTTTATGTGTTGTGTTTCACTGTTTTTCAAAGTTACTGGTTGCGCATGAAGCTTCTCAAAATCGCTAAAGGTGAATTTAAAAAATGTGATTTAAATCATGCACATTCCATCCCTAACAGAGACAATATGGCTTGGATAATTCTGGAGGCTACAAGCAGCAATTCCTAAAGAATATGGAAAGGGAAGTTGATAGAGGAAGGATGCAGCCTTTTGAATATCATAAGAGAAAAGCTGACATGATGGAATGTTTGGCTTCTGGTATAGATGATGGGAAGACAAAGACCTCAGGTAAAAATGTTGAAATTATACAACTAAGACTGTACTTTTTAGACCTAGGTTGTAGTGACCAAACCTGTCTTTAACAAGGCATATAACTGAATGTTTAATATTGGTTACATCCTAATTCATATCCTTATTTTCTAGATCAATTTATACCATTTTAGTCTTGAACTAATAAGGAAACTAAAGCTTGGTATATTTCTAATATTTATTCTACTCTGAAGACTTTTTCTTCTTTTTTTTTCTTTTTTTTTTTTTTTTCTATGGAACCTTGGAACCAAGTTGTCTGGTTAAGGGCCCAAATACAATATGTATCAAAAGATGCGAATGTCTTACTACAGGTTGTTTGACCTTGAGTGGATGCTTGTTTACTACCTAGTACTCATTGGTTCCTAACCTAGTGTAGCTATTAAATTTTACAGTAGCTTTATATCTTTTGTTTCAGTTAGTTGTAGTATCATGCAAGCTGCTCCTGGGTAAGCATGATGTTCATCTGATTACAAAGTCGAAGAAAGGACTGGGAGGAGTAGACATGTACTTGATAAATCTTTGAAATGTTTTATAATTGGTATGAAAATGCAGTGCTGATGGATTTCTGTGTCCCTTTCAAAAGGCTTCTTTGTCTTTATTTGCTAAGACCATGGATCAAAGGTCTTCTAGCTTATTCATAGTGGCTCTAGGTTACAAAATAACCATTTGGTTCTTGACAGGTAAAATAAAATTTCTTCTATAAGATGTGTTGAGTGGAAATAATACATTTAAAGTTTTCATTCTTGGTAATGATTTTGACTTGAGAGAGGAATTCAGAAAGTAATCTGAGATGGCTATGGAATGATTGTCTTCACAATAGCATGGCAATAAAAGGCCTTTGAGAATTTACATATACAAATTGGAGAGAGCATTCCCAAGTGTGTTCTTTCATGTAACAAAGGAGGATTTGGAATATCTTGCAAGTGGATTTTTAAAAAATATTTACAGTAGTTCTCAGATTCTGTGCCATACCTTTTCTTGTCTTAGTTTCTCCAGGAAAAATAACTTGGGGGAAAATAGAAGGATTACATAGTATGCATAAGTATTTCCACGTTTTTAAGGGGATGTTGTACTGGAGGTGCAGTGGCATAGAAATGCTTTATCGGTGACATTACTTTTCCTGTTTCATTGTAATAGTTCCTGTGTATATCACAGTTTATAATGTAGTCCAAGCTGTTCAAATTAAAACATTCATTGTGTAGCAGCAGTGGAAAAAATAGCTTGCATTCTGAAAGCTTTGTGGTACATAAATTCATCAAAGTCAAGACCATGGATATGAAGTAGGTGCAATGTCCACTGGTTTTGTGATGTGAGTTCTATATGTAATGTAGGCTCACTTAGAAGTTTTGAAATAAATTGTTTCAACCTGTGTCTGTTCCAAGCTGGGGAAAGAATTTTTTTCTGTCAAGTTTTGTAGCTCGTTTTACAGATAAACTTTATATTTGGTCATCTTTTAGGAGTCATTGAAGCATTGTGCAAGTACTATCAGAACGAAAACAAAGATGTGAGGCATGTATGGCTTTCAACGGGAGTAGATCACTTCCACTCATCTTTGGGCGACAGAGGCTGGGGTTGCGGTTACAGGAATTTCCAAATGCTCCTTTCATCGCTGTTGCAAAACAGCTTGTATAATGACTGCCTGAGAGGTATTAAACAAAACACTGCCTGTTTGCTTCGTGTACCTTGGATGATGACCTACTGACTGATGCTTTACCTTTTCGTTTACACAGCAAGGCTTACTAGTTCAGTGATACCTATTAAATGCTTGTTATACCACTGCTGCTTACTGTGGAAGGAATCAGAGGGGTGAATACTGGCAGGGCATGATGTGGTTGAAGTTTTAGCTTTAGGTTTTTTGGTGCATCTTTGTAACGTTAACTGCCTCTTACAAAAGAAGCTGAATATTTTTAATTAATGGAAATGGACTATTTTAGTTACTGTAACCACAATTCAAAAGCTTTTCTGTTCCAGATACTACACTAATTCCTAGTATACCAAAGATTCAGTCCATGATTGAAGATGCCTGGAGAGAAGGCTTTGATCCTCATGGGGCGTCTCACTTCAACAACAGATTACATGGTTCCAAAGCATGGATAGGAGCATGTGAAATTTATTCACTGTTAACCAGTCTCAGGATAAAGTAAATAATCGTGCTTTTTTGTTGTTGTTATTTTTAAGTGCTGTACCTTTAAAGGTCAGAATTGCAAATGGTGCCATGACAAAGCCACATTAGTGGCTTTAAATTTAACCAGCCTATAAACAGATCTGGTTTAGTGCAGCATAAAGCTGTGTAACAACTACTTATGCAGGTACATAAATTGAAAAACTACTTAGATCATTGAGACTTGGTGAAGAATTATGCCACATAATGCAAATAATCAAACATTGCTTAAAAACTTAATGTCTCTAGAAGTTTCTTCTCAAGAAGAATCTGAATTTCAACTATTCACTTGCATAATTCTGAAAGCTGTTAATTGGATTCTGTAGTATACGTGTATCACTTATACAAAAAAATCAAACATTTTAATTCTTGCTTGCTTCACAAGTTCTTGTTAGACTGAACAGTGTTTCTTTGTTACAGAATAAATCTTCTAGTTTTGAATAGTATATATTGCATTACTTTGTAATTATGACCCCCATTCCTGTATTTAAAACAAAAAAAAGTGGTAACAACCACTTGGTGCCTGGAATTGCTGTGTTTTACAAAACATTCTTGATGCAGGAGGGAAGGACTGAGCTGAAAAAGTTATTTTTAACAACCAACCTACTCGAAATTTTATTGGTTTTTTCATTCTGAATGTTCTGTAGGTGTCAAATCATTGACTTTCACAAACCAACTGGCCCTGCGGGTACTCACCCTCGTTTATTTGAGTGGATTTTGCATTACTATTCTAAAGATAATGAATGTGGTGCAAAGGTAGTGTGCACTTCCAAACCACCTATCTACTTGCAGCATCAAGGTCAGTATCACAATATGCTGGTTTCTTTCTATTCTCTTTCATTATATGTGCTGCAATTCAGAGCAGTGTGTAACATTAATTCTTCATTTAATTGAAGGAACGGCTTTATTTCCTGTTATTTTTTTTACTTAGTAAGAACAAGGTTAAAGTTTGTATTTTTATTGGATGGAAGAGCTGGGTGTGACTGGTATCTCAGCTTTTTGACATCTGCTCTCTACTTATAACTACCTTATTAAATTTGAAGTACTATCTTCCTTGATCTGAAAACCAAGTGGTATGCTATGAGGAAATAAATGGGATTTGTGTGTTTCTAAAATACTGAAAAATCTATTATTTTGAAATTAGGTCATAGTCGTACTGTTGTTGGAATAGAAGAGAAGAAGAATAGAACCTTATGTTTGCTACTGTTTGACCCGGGATGTCCTTCGCATGACATGCAGAAACTGCTAAAACAAAATAGTGATGGTACTGCTCTCAAACTACTTCGGAAATATGTGGGTAGCTTAAAAGAAAAGCAATACCAGATAGTGGCTGTAGATGGTGTACTCTCATTGGAAGAGAAGGCTGTAAGTATTTCTAAAAATAGTTTCTGCCTAAGAAAATTTAAGAGAATCTGCATCTCCTTAATACCCAAATGCACATGCATATATGGTTGCATGGTGAATTTTTTTCATCTCTCGGCTTTCTCTGCTGTTCTTCTCTGCTACTTTCTGCTTATCCTGTCACAGTAATCATAGGAGTAATTGCAGGATATCAATACCAAAAAGGTTTTGCATGTAAATGCATGCCACCTCGATGTAACAGAACTTCTTTTATGAAGCATGCAGCCATTTGCATGTGTAAATTAGGCTTTTTTTTCTTATGATATTTTCTCCTAAGTAACTTGCTGTGGGCATATAAGGTACTTACAAAGCATTCATGGTCCAAAGTTATGTTCAGGGGGTTTTATTGCAACTTTGTAAAGCTATGTGGTGTCTGTCAGCCTTTTACAGTTGAAGAACAAGGCGCACAGATACTGAGGCCTAACCATCCAATGTCTCCTCAGCTTGGACACTGGAACTAGTGCATTCTGCTTTCTGAAAGTACTTAGAATTTCTTATATTCAAAACACAGTTCTGAGCAACTTACATGTTTGAGCTGTGAGCATTTTTATAAATCCTATCCACATGTTTCACTTTGGGTTTGTAACTGTTTAAGACCTTAGGAGTTTTCAGCTGAATGTCAGATGTGATTTTTGTTTCTTGAGCTGTTTCTTTCCTACACTAACAATTTGATTCTGAGGAACTGTTCTGATTCTCTGGTGTCTTATCAGCACCGTTCAGCATATTCAAGCATTGGGGCAGACTTCTATTTAAGCTATGAAATAACTGGTGACAGTCACCTGCTTAACTAAATTTAACATCTGTATATTGAAATGAGGTATTGTCTTAAATGTTTTCTGGCCCTGAACGTGTCAGAAGCAGCAATGAAACACAGCCATGCTCTTTTTCCTCCTACTGGCAAAAGCTTTACAATTCAGGACACACTGAAAGGAAGAGTGTTCTATAGGATTTGTGTGGGGTGCTTTGATTTTAGTTTTTTTCTTCTTTTTCAAATATTTGATTTATATTTTAAAATATCAATTATTTAGAATTTTGTCTTGAAAACTCCTATTTAATTAAGATTAAATATAACCCCTTATTAAGCTTACTAAACTACTCATTTGGAAAATGCTCTTTAAAGTGGTATTTTCGTTCATTAAACTGTTCTTTTTCCTCTCTCCCCACTTTTTTTTTTTTTAAGGCTCGCTGCCATGCTTCTCAGGTCTTAACATCAGAGAAGATTCCTTAAAGAATGCCTTTTATTACCTCTTTTGGAATCTGCTGGATGCAAAACATTAAACTGATGGACTGTAACCCTAAGTCAACAATTTCTAGACTTAACCTATGTCTCCATAAATGTTTGGGGACTCTGTAGAAGCACAACACCAGAGTACACCTGTAGTTTTGATCTTCAGTCAAAACTCTGCCCTCCTGATGAATCTGTAACTCTGCAGTATTGCAGTCCTTGTCTTTGTAGAAAATTTGCTGTTTTCTTAGTTGCTTAAATTCAGAGCAACACCTACCACCCTGTAGCAAGCTATGCACCATAGTTAACTGTCAATAAGCTGCGGATTGAGATACTATGGAACCACTTTATTGGAGTGCCTCTGTAACTATATTTATGCTGACTCTGGCCAATGCTGTTATTTCTTGCCAAATTTGATCTACAAATACCTATTATGCATCAGCAAATTCTCCTGCTACTATTCACAAAGTACAGAGTCAGTTCAGTGATTTCACATGATACAGTCTGTTCCATCAGGGATTAGTTTACTAGTGAACTTCTCTTCAGTTAGCTGGCTTCTCAAGATGTATCGCTTATAAGCATCCGTGTTCATGTTTACGAGGTGGATCAGTGTTAGCATTGGCTGTGAGGTCTGAGGTAGCGGTGTCCAAAGTGGGGTGCGCATGCTCTAGGGGCTATGCTAGACAATCCACTGGGGTGTAGGGAGAAAATACTTCTTTTGTACCATGAATAAAGAAAATAAAATATTTTTTAAAAGTTTAATCCTTTTTTTTGAAAAAGATTTCTATTTTTTGTATATGTTTTAGAATATATAGCTCCTAGGCTTCGGAGGCATCTCAAAAGGACATTTGAACTGGCTGTTGTGCAGGGCGAGTGCCCTCTAAGACACTGGGGCTATCTGCTGAGGCAAATACCTTGGGTGTTGGAGCACCCCACAGGCTCTTAAGGCATGCTGCTCGGGCTGAATGCAAGAGTGGTGCCCCTCCAGCAGAGCAGCTGGAGGCTGGGGGGGTTGTCGAGCGTCTCACAAATAGCGCTAGATGCCTTTGTTTGAGTCGCTCAAGCCATGGCATCCATGTGCTGTAACTAGAGTTCAGATACTTCCCTTTCATTTGGACTCTTACATGTTGATGCCAAGGTGTAGGTGTTTAACCATTAATGTGTTTCACGTTTAATATGCTTTGGCAATAAGAACTAGTAATCTTTGGAAGTAGTGAAATGCGTGCACAAGATACTACGACCCTTAAATCAATTTTTCTGAGACATGCATGAAAGTAAAAACTGTAATTATGAACGTGCATTAATTCCAGTAGATATGTGGAATTGACTTCTAACCTGTGAAAGGGTTAAATATTTAGGACACTGAAGGGGCTGAGACTAGGGGCAGGGGTCCTGGGAGCTGGGGGACCATTGGCTCCTGCCTTAGCCAGGGTCTGTGTGGTGCATGTTCCTATACCATGTGAGGTTTTGTGGCTCAATGCTGGCTGAAATAACTGCTTAAGGGATGTTGCCTCTTACCCTCAGGCTCCCCTGGGTTCACAGAAGCTGAACTTATCTTCTTTGCAAATCATTGCCTCAGAGAGACAACAGGATCCTATTTGGATCTATTCGCAAGACCCTGAGTATTTGGTTAACCACTTGGGTGAAGAAACTGACGGTGTGTTCCTAAAATTCCAAGGAGGGCTTTGATCTGCCTTTCTCTTCCCATGCAGCAGAAGTAGCAGTACGCTTTTGTAACTGGAAGTAAATCAGAGAGACCCATTGCTGCTGGGGGCCCTCAGCCACTCATGTTCAGCTGCAGGTGAAGGAGTGCCTGTGAACCTGCGCAAGACAGAGCACCGGCTGATTACTGAAAGCCCTCCCGAATCTGCTGTCCGTGGGGTGCTGAAGCCTCAGGTGACTATCGTGGAAATTGCCACTTGGCTTCATCAGAAGCTGTAGCTGTTTTATCATGATTTTGAAAATGTGTTCGTGTCTACTTGGGAGCAATGTCAAAACCCTCTGTAAATTCAAAATTTTGGGGGCAAAATGTTTTCTTTTTTTGTCTATTTATATTCAATTTATCTTACATATGACTTGTCCAAACACTTTTTTATATACCATATTAAGAACTTATAGAGACTTTAATGCAAACATTATTTTGAAGCAAAAAAAAAAAATCGAGTAATCTAATTCTAGTACTCTAGTAGTATTTAAGTAATTCTAGTATTTAATTCTAATTCATATTGGTTTATAGATAGGCATTTTTAGATGAACTGTTCCTAATTGAAGGTTCCAGCAAAAAACCATGGATTTTTGGTGACCCCTAGGTTTTTCTCACAGAAACTTTAATACAGAAATTTTAACACATTCTAATAATTCTCTTGGGTTTATGGCAGTGAATTTCATTGCACCCTGGAAGTGATGATGTCCTCTGCGCAGGCAAGAGCTCCCCTGCAGGGGGTGTTTTCTAGCATAGTATTTCAGTGCTGTTCCTCTTCTTTTTGCAGGTGGCATGTGGACAAATAAAAGCTTCAGCGCAAGGCACTGTTCTTTTGGATGTGGTCTGATACAGAAACTGTTTTTGCCAGAGGGGTTTACTTGTGTATCTGTACACTATAAATCACAGTGGGTTCACATTTGCAGCACGTGTAGCAGTGTAAGTGTACAAAGCTTTCTACGCATTGGGTCCATCGTGCCTACAGTTTAGCACTGACAAGAAGGGAGGGTTGCGGGGTGACAGACATGGTGAGGAATGATCTCACATCCTCCTTCTTCCTGTGGAAGTGTTAGAGTGCAAGGAAGAGTCCGCATCTAAATCCCACAGAAAGTATTTCTGCAAATGTAACTACCTGGTTCTTAATTTGGTACTGTTGCTCTTCTTTTTGTTCCCAAAAACTTTGAAAACCCCAGGCTTGATGGAAATCAGATCAATAGCCCTTGTTTACTCAAGCGTTTCATATATTTCAGTCTCTTGTACGCTATGTTGTGTGAGCAGATTAAAAATAGATACATTAAGGGCAGTGTTATTCATTGTCTTCCCCTTCTCAATTTCCTTGTGAGTAAGGAAGAGGGTATTTGAAGTCACATCTATGGCTGTGTCATCCTCAGATCCATGGTGTGATCCATCCATGAACTAGGCAGTATTGACAAGGGAATATAGTCATTAAAAGACGTGGATCACCTGTAACAGAAGAATAATTAAGTTATAATTGATAAAAATAATTGCATGATAGTAACACAATAAACAAGTGAACAAGCAAGGATTTTTGTCACCTTTCCAATCTCTTCCCTTGCTGTCCTCAGAAGCAGGGCTACAGAGTGAATTCTGCTCTCTGCAGTTTCCAATTTTCTTTTGTGTGCGCTTTTCAGGGAATAGTTTTTCCTCACAGGAATACAACTTCATATCATTTTTTCACTACAGCTTTTTTCTCATTTACCTTTCACCTCAAACTTACAGTGCAATGTAGGCAATGAGTTGCAGCTTTTACTGGACTGTTGGCTACATGAAAGCATAGGACAAATCATATTTGAAGTGGGATCACAGTGTGCAAGACTTACCAGTGCAAAACAGAGTCTTGTCCTCATTCTTAGATGTTCAGCAGTTTACAATGGGGTAACATTTTTCATTCCTCTATGGACAGCTAGTGGTCACAAGATTACAGCTCTGGGTTTTGTGTGTTATGTCACCTATAATCAAGTTTGTGGCATCCTAGCTTAAATTCCACAAAAAAAAAGCCTGTGTCCTTTCCACAGAAAAAAAGCCTGTCTCCTTTGCAGTGGAGTCCTTTGCAAACTGGAGAATCTGTAGAATTTTGAGAAAAAAATTAAAATATTATAAAAGACCAAAATCAGCATTAGCCCATCACCTCACTTGGAGAAGAATATTCTCAAAGTAGACAGACTAAGCAAAGAAAGATTTTTCCATTAATTGGTTCTAATCCAGAGGCATCAGGAGTTTCTCTTTCCAACATCCAGCTTTTGGCACCTAACCTTGCTCAAAGGGGTGAGAGGTAAAACGTCAAAGTGCTTTGATAAGCCTGGTCTTGAATGGTGTATAATGGGATATTTAATGGTATACTCCTCCAGCCCCCATCTACTCCTTCCTCTGCAGGATCTGAGCGATGCTGTGTTGAAAATCTACAGCTCCGAAGAAAAAAAAACCTGAATGAAAGATGAACCAGAGACTGTGGTGGGAACAGGTTATGTCCAAAGATGATAGATACAAAAAATGATTCCAAGGCAAACTATGAGGCCTTTCCAAATTGATTGAAGGAGAAAGGTTTTTATTCAAATGGCAAACAAGACTGTCAAGCTGATATATCAGAAGTTGAATCAGGCTAAAGGGAGAAAAGCAGAGCTGTGAAAGACAAGTGCTTGTGAATACCTTGAATACAAGAAAGTGTAACAGGGTTAAGCAAACAACATTACAACAGCGTAAGCCAACAACCCTTTAAATGGTTCTTGAGGAGGTGGAGGCTTGTGGAGAAGATGCAGAAATTGTAGAGAGGAACAGCCAAGACAGAAGCAATAGCTCTCTAGTTGATAATTTTTGCTATATGCACAGAAAAACTGTGTAGGTGGTGTAATGCTTTTCAGCTACTGGTCAAGCAAAGAAATTGGAAGGATTTGAAGTCTTTACTCCAACTGAGAGAAAAGAAAATAATGTTCTTAAATCCAAGGCATTTTCAAGGGATTATTTATTTATTTATTTCTGTTAAAACATATGCACATGCACACAAATGTGAATTAAATACATGCGTAACTGTGGCCACAGGCATATTTTACTGTAAGGCAGGAAATGCAAAGAGATGGCTCCACAGTCTTGTGTGAAATGGAGAGGTCAATGCTCAGCTCTAGCCAAAGTAAGTGGCTAGACTTTGTTAAAAGTGAGATTTTTAAGCCTAATTCAAAGGTGATCTTATTGTCATATCACTGGTGTTGTCACATTTCTTAGGCCAGACATATTTTACAATAATTAATGCTTATAATTTTTAACATTCCTCTCTGTTTCCTCTTACCTTAGTGGATTCTAATATTTTAAATTATTGAAAAAAAGTAATTATAGTTTTTAAAAATGGGCATGATGTTCTCAGAATCTCCATTTAAAACTTAATAAACTTTTGCAAATCATTCATCTTTCAGTTTGGTTATGACTTTGATCTCCCAGTAGATGCAGAACCTATGAAAAATGGTTTATAATGCAGCACTAGTCCAATCCTTATACTCAAAAGGAAGCCACTATCTTCAAAACCAGAACAGAGGAATCCTGTGCTGACTTTTAGCCTGCTTTGCTTCAATATCTGATATTATTCTTCATTTTATATATATTGAGAACTCTGACCTTCATTGACTAGTAATGTACTGAAGCAGGGGATCAGGGTCTAGTGAAAAATTAAGCAAAGAATATAACAAAAATTATCTTTTCTAGGCTACCTCCTGCCCCGGTTCTCACACTTCCCTTGCCAAGGTGTTACTCAAGATTCATCCCATTCCCTAGGAGCTTAACTTTCTAAACTGACTTTGTATTTAAAGACTGAAAAATATTAGGGTGACCAAGCACATTTTTTTAGCTGGACTAGCTCGTTTTCTAGGGGGTTTTTGATCCATTTGAAAACAGCATGGAAATTCATATTTACTGAAATACAGCCTGGAGCATATGAGTTCAAGGGGCAAGCACTCGCAGGTAGCCCACAGCTAAGCCCCTGAAATTTATGTTAATTACTTTGCCTTCCCAGAAGAAAAGTAACAGATAAATGCGAATTAAAACATGCAAATAATACACGTAATAGTAGAAAAATCAGAATTTGTTTCACCAAATGGTATTTGGTTCACTATTCCATGTCCTTTACTGAAGAAAATTAGCCTAATCCTCCTTGGGACTGCCTGTACACTTTGTCCTGGCAACATCTCCTTTTCAGGTACCACTCGTTATGTGAAAGCATGTGATTCCCACTGTGCAGCATATACATTTGGGGTTGTTTGGCTCTGACACTGTCCCTATAACTCTTTCCAAAACTTCTTAGGCCTCAGTTTCACCCTGTTCATTTTTATGCAGTGTAGAATACACCAAACTCTTCCCTCTTTCTAGCTAGAAAACTTGGGGGACAAAACACAAATTAATGTCTATCAGAGAGAAAACTCAAAGAAAAAATGTAACTTCAAACTAACAGCACCTGTTTAAGCATCTCTGCTGGGATCCTGCTCTGGTGCATTAGGGGGGATAGACAAACAAAACTGTCCAACACCTCATCTTCTAAAGACAAACCCGTTTCATAGTCTTTTAGAATTGTTTCGGTAACCTAAAATTCCCCTGCCACTTTTCGGAACTTGGGGAGTTGGTTGGAAGACGCACAGGTAAAACACATTCAGTTGTGAATTACAGGAGTGAAAGAGAGAGGGAGACAGAGTATGCTGGTGGCAGAAATCCTGTCGGAGGGAGCAGACACGGTATTCGTGAGGAATGGCCACGCTTAGCCTTCCGCACTCACTGTGGCCCTTTGGTAATGCTGACTTCTGAGAAGCTTCTCTAGTAACTCAGGCATCACGTATCTTTGGCATGGGTTTTGTGCAATAAGAGCCAATACTAGATGTTATTGGTTTGTAATAATACCCGAGGCATGTCTAAAATAAAGAAATGCCTTACAAACCTTTTACTTTTTTTTTTTTCCCCTCAGCTGGTGGGCAACGATCTGTTCCTACACAGATTGCTAAAACGAGTGCTGCAGAGGTCTAATTTAGATTGCCCTTTTTTGCTATGATGTGTTGCATATATTTTGCAGTAACTTATATGAAACTTATTGTGGGATTCCATGTGCCTAAATCAGGCATTTAGTTTACATTTTAATTTTACAGTATAGGTGGGCAGGAGACCTTTCCATTGTCTGTATGGGGAACTTCAGAGCTACGCCAGTTTGCTGCCACTGTAGAGGCTTTTGAAGGAACTCTGTACAGAAATGTATTGGTGTGAAGTACCAGAGGAAACAACCAGAGAAGGACATGGGATGCTACTAGCACCAAGAACATTGATTTTGTTTAAATTATGCAGTAAACCATACATTTCCTTTCCCAATTGCCCACTGAACTTTCTGCAATTGCACCTACAATATAAGTATATGTTAGGTATCTGGATCCCAAGGTTAATTATTAATATTGCAGTGGACTACTTATCATGAAAAAGATATGAACATGAGACCTATGTTCAATTAACTGCAGATAGACTGTAATTCAGTGTTATTGACAAGCAGGGACAAATCCTAACTTTAGGATGCTGATGTTTCAGAATATCCTTAGGATTCATGTGCTTTCCCCGCTCACTATCTGCCCAAAGGCCAAGTGGCTTTACCCTCTATTTCTTTTCACTGGAAAATACCGCTTCTTGCCCTAACTCACACCTTCTTGGCTCTCCAGCTAGTTCACGAAGCTGATGTGGTGGGGCCATCGCTTTTACTCTTTGGGTTCTTCAGAGCGATGTGCCAGGGGCTGGAATATCTGGTGGGGCACCTCCCCGTCTGGTTTTGGGATCAATAAATATTGTCTTTCATTATTATTAAACACTTAGAATAGAAATTTCAGTTACAAAATACCAGAGACATGCCTGATTGGAGCAGAAAGCAAAGCAGAACAGGCTTAATCTTAGTGATCTTAATCACAGTGAAACTGTGTGTTCCTCTGTGGTGAAAAAATCCTCAGCCCTGCTCCTCTTTCTGGCTCATTCATGTTCTGACCAACCTGACTGATTGGTTGTGCAAGTGTGGGGACTACCTTGGGAATTGATCCAGGTTAAAAAGTAATCCTGTACAAAATACAACACAGAACCAGGGAACAAAATATTCTTCTTTGTGATGTTGGAGTGCAGGTTTCAGTGAGAAATGTCTCAGGCATTATTTTATTTCACTTATAAAATACCTCACAGAAAAACTTAACGTGAACACATACATGTGATTAACCCAAGTAGCTCATTCCAGGCTTGTGGATGAGACCAGGCTGGACCGGTCTGATCAACCACTTTGGTGGAGTAGTGGATTCAGGCTATTCTTTGGGACTACTGTCACACATAGCTTGGAGATAAAAACCAATTTGGGCAAAAGCTCAGTGAAAGCTGAGAAAAAAAACCCAAAATCTAGCAAAAAGGAAAAGATCTTATTCACTTCTGCTCCTCTCCAATCTTCCTCAATAATGCTGTTGATAAAAAAAGGAGGAACAGAAATCAAAATGAGCATTTAAATAACATCAGAAACCTTTCTGGATGCTTTCACTTTTATCTTGAGTTATATTAGTTCTCTAATTGCTGTCTGCGTTAAAGATAAGCAAATATTGAAAGCAAGCCAACCAGCACAGTGTCCACGGGTTCACGTCTCAGTTAAAAGGGAGCGTGACAACTCATGCATCTCTAGAATTACTCGCATTCACCCAGCTGAGAAGTAGTAGTGTACGTCTCCGTGGGCACCGAACAGAGAGCAGCGGAGGTAAGTATGCCTGAAATGATTAGAACAGAAGATCCGTGAGTTAAATGATGCTCTATCACCCTCTTAGTAAAATAATAATGATCGAACATAGACCTCTTTTGACAGGCGTTTTGGCATGCGCTGCCAGAAAGAGTTGCAGAGAAATGGGGGCTAGAGCTGGTCCCTGCTGGGCAGGAGGACGGCTGCCCAGAGCAGGGTTATCTTGGTGCTGGTATGGAAACTGGAGTCCCATGTGGGCTTTTCTGTATCACTCAGCAAAGAAACTGGAGTCATAGCTGTGAGATAATTAAATAAAGAGAGTACAAGTGTGCAGTCACTGTGGATTTAGGAGATGATTAACTGGCTTTGTGCCTGCATTTGGAGACGGATTTTTGAGCTGCGTGGCTGGCTGGTAT
Source organism: Butorides virescens (assembly GCA_017310255.1). Classification (NCBI taxonomy): domain Eukaryota; kingdom Metazoa; phylum Chordata; class Aves; order Pelecaniformes; family Ardeidae; genus Butorides; species Butorides virescens. Next base: position 63,703 of record JADKXX010005737.1, on the reverse strand, counting down.
GAGCATACCTGAATGTTTATTTTTTCTCCTGTCATATAAACTAGACCTTGAATAGGCTTTCCAGGAAAATGGGGCAAGGCTTTTTTTCATGGTATACGTTTTCATGGTATATTCATAGATCTGTAAGAAACAAGCAGTGCAATAACCTTTGTCCAAAAGTGATATAAAAACTCATGGTTTTGACAGAATGAGGTCAAGAAGGTGCACTCTGTATCTGTGCATTGAATGTGCTGCCTTTTTTTTTCCCCACAAATTCCTTGCTCTTTCTCCATTGCCAGCAACATTTTTCACTCATGCTCCAGACCTTTGCATTCTTAGGACTTCCCTGGCTTTGTTATCACAGCTTGAATTTTGAAGCGCACCAGTCCCTTGGTTTCTAGAAGTGGGGGGTTTCTCCGTTTAGAGCTCAGGTTTGCTGGGGGTTGTTTCAGTCAGCGAAACGCGGGCTCCGCCGTCAGGCTGGGTGAAGCACCTTGCAGGCTTTGAGGCGGGCGGGCGGCTGTCGCCGTGAGGTGGGGCAGGCAGCCCCACATCGCATGTAGCACCGGCCCCCCTCCCTCCCCTCCCTCCCCTCGCTCCCCTCCCGGTCCCAGCCATGGCCCAGGCCACAGTCACGGGTGGAGGGAGGGCAGCACACGCGCAGGGGTGGGTGCTCCCAGGAAGGAGACACCCAGCCCCATTTCTTTGCCCAGGGGCCTTTGGCAGAAGAACTGAGCTTATGCACACACACACCCCCAAAGCAAAGGAGGTTTTTTTTTTGTCTAACGATACCGAGTGCGGGGTTTAATAGGAGAAGGTAAATTTGATTAAACTCAGAAAACTAAGGCGTGCGTTTGTCTTAAGACTTGGTAGCACTGCGTGCCCAAGGAGTTGTTTAGATCAGGGCCTGCCACAGCCTTTGCTGCGTCTGAGGGACGTCCCTGTGTCCTCCTGCATCCACTGGAGGTAAGGCGGCCCCGTCTGCCCGGGCAGGGTGGGCAGCGGGTGTCCCTTGTCGTGGCAGTGGCCGCTGCGCCCCTTCCCCTGCCCTGCCAGGCAGCCCGAGCAGCCATGCCACCGGAGATCCCTGGGGGCTTGGGGTGGGAGGGCACTGCCTTGTCCTCGCTCATCCTCATCCTCACCCTCACCCTCGTCCTGGTCCTCATCCTGGGCCGCGCGGCTTGAAGGGCAGTGCTCCCGCCAAAGGCAGCGGCGCGGCGGCAGGGCCGGGCTTGGGGGGAGTTCACAGACCAGGAAGGCCAAGGGGAAGCAGAGCTGGAGAGAAGCTAAGGACAAGAGGTGGGGTTGGAGGCCTCATTTCCAAGGAGTGCCTCTTGTGGTGAATTCGGATCACTCGGCCGGTATGCCTTGCACAGTGGGCTGATTTGACAAATCTGGGCAAGAGCGATACCCCGACGGTGAAGCAATGGCAAGCGCAGCAGGCCGAGAGGGCATGGGAATGGTCACATTGTAAGGGGACCCAGACGAAATTCCAGATAGGAATGTCTCTCTTTCCAAATATATTTTAACCCACATAAGACGACGTTTGTGTTATCCAAGTCTGGAAGTGAACTTGCTTATGTGATTTCTGCCAAGGCTTGTACATTGTCTAATGTAACGTATTAATAAATCGTTCATCTGCAGAGCAGGGAGGGGGAGAGAGGGGTGTTAAGCTCACTGAAATCCATGGATGTATCATTCAGCTCAAAGAGTACAGAAGAGACACAGACCAAAACCTTCAAACCTAGACGCTCCATTTGGCTCTGGCTCAGCTACAAGGGTCAGCCTCTCTCTTCAGGCTCTCTGTTACTTTCCTGTATCTCCAAGCGTTTGCTCTTTCTTAGTCACCCCAACAGCGATGACTAATGTCTTTTTCTGGCAAATATATGGCAATGGTGTTAATGAGACACAAGACAACATCTCATAAAACCGGTAAGCATGTTTAAGAAAATAACACACATTCTACCCACCCTAATTTGTGTGTTTGTGTAACATTAGTAATGAGGCAGAGAATAAGTAGAAGGAGGCAAAAATTGTAATAAGACATTCTGAACACAATTTTCAGTTAGAATGAGAGTGTGGTAGTCAAGCTAGCTCTGTTCAAGGGCTACTGACATCCCAAAGAAAACTCTACACTCACTCAGATCCTAGAGGGATCTCAACAAATTATTTCTACCTAGGTTGCCTTCACTTACATTAGTTTTTACATTCATGTAGCATACACTTGTATATGGGTAAAGAGTATTGCTTGTTCTTTTTTTTTTTTCATTAGAAATGTATCCTGAGTGATGTTCTTGTGAAAGTCTAAAGTTAAGCTTCTAAAGCTAAATTTCAGTGTATTGTTTCCAGAATTTTCCTGAAATGCATTTTGCTAAAATTTTCCAGCACTGGATTCTTTGTTTGAATTACTCATTTGCTTGTTTGTTTGTTTGTTTCTGTGAGATGACAACCAAAGAAAGAGATATAACTTTATATTTTCTTTTTGTAGGTTATCTGCCTATAAGGGCAACAGATTAACAATGGAACCATCAAAAGAATATCTGTTCAAGTACAAAGGGTTTTATTTTGGTGTAAGTTATACTTCACTTGAGTATGTAGCTTCCCTGGAGGATTTTGAAATCAAAGATAGCGACATATTTATAGCTACTTACCCAAAATCAGGTAAGAATGGAATTGCTTCTGAAGGGGGTAAAAATCTGCCTTTATTCAGCCATCTAACTGCAGAAGTACCTGGGGTTGCTGGCTTTGCCTTTAGACCTGAATCGTCTCTGAATATATGCAGTGTAGCATGAAGTACAAACCCTGCATAGCCATGGGCCTGAACAGCCAGGCACAAGGTTCCTGCTTGTGTCCAACCAAATTGGTCTACCTCGTTCTTGGAGTCAGTCTTGTAGGTGTACTCAGAGCAAGCTACATACAAACTAAAATGGCCTCCTGTGCCTCACAAAACACACACATAGTTTTGGTAGGGCTGGGTGCACGAGAGTTGGAGATGATTGTGGGATATCTAGCATGATTTGTGGGCTCCCATGGAAGGTGGTTTGGGGGTTGCTGCATCCAAATTGTAGCCAAGCAGGAGATCAGAGCAAATGTGAGGCAAAGATATATACCCCCTTTCAAGGATAATGAAGTACTATTTACCTACACAGCAATACGGGATACTAGTGTGATGAATTTCGCATTTTGCATTCCTATTTCTGAAGCAAATGCAACTGAGCAACCACCTGGCTTCACTGTTGTCTGTCATGAAATCTAAAGCCTTGACATGCCTAGACCTGTATGTTTCCATACAGGTTCACTTTATGCTCTAAAACTGGTCTACCCATTTTTCAAGACTGCCTTTTTTAATGATTAGTAATTAATGACTTGATCATGCATCAAGTAGTGATTTATGACTAAAACCTTGACAAGTGTAAGAAATCGGGCAAAGAAGAGAAGAGACCAGCATGGCTGAGACAAGAGATGTTGGTCAAACTAAGGAGCAAGAGGGAACTGCACAGGCAGTGGAAGCAGGGACAGGTATCCTGGGAAGAGTATAGGGACGCTGCCCAGTTGTGTAGGGATGGGGTCAGGAAGGCCAAGGTGCAGCTGGAGCTAAACTTGGCAAGGGATGTGAAGAATAACAAGAAGGGCTTCTACAGGTATATCAGACGGACAGGGATGGTTAAAGGAAGCGTATCCCTGCTGATGAGAAGGCTGAGGTACTCAACAACTTTTTTGCCTCAGTCTTCACTGGCAACCTCTCTCTTTACCCCTCCCGAATTGATGGATGGCATGAGGGGGACCAGGAGGGTAAGACCCCTCCAGCTGTAAGAGAAGGTCAGGTTTGTGACCACCTGAGGAACCTGAACACACCTAAGTCCATGAGACCTGATGAGATGCATCTCAGAGTCCTGAGGGAATTGGCTGATGTAGTTGCCAAGCCACTCTCCATGATATTTGAAAAGTCATGGCAGTCAGGTGAAGTCCCTGGTGACTGGAAGAAGGGAAACATTGTGCCCATTTTCAAAAAGGGTAGAAAGGAAGACCCTGGGAACTACTGATCTGTCAGCCCCACCTCTGTGCCTGGCAAGATCGTGGAACAGATACTCCTAGAAGCTATGCTAAAGCACATGGCGGCCAGGGAGGTAATTTGAGATAGCCAGCATGGCTTCACCAAGGGCAAGTCCTGCCTGACGAACCTAGTGGCTTTCTATGATGGTGTGACAACAACAGCGGACAAGGAAAAACCAATGGACGTCATCTGTCTGGACTTCTGCAAAGCCTTTGACATGGTCCCCCACAACATCCTTCTCTCTAAATTGGAGAGCTATGGATTTGATGGGTGGACTGTTCAGTGGATAAGGAACTGGCTGGATGGTCGCATCCAGAGGGTAGTGGTCAACGGTTTGATGTCCGGATGGAGACCGGTGGCGAGTGGTGTCCCTCAGGGGTCCATACTGGGGCCGGTGCTGTTTAATATATTCATCAATGACATAGACAGCGAGATCGAGTGTACCCTCAGCAAGTTTGCAGGTGACACCAAGCTGAGTGGTGTGGTTGATACACCAGAAGGACGGGATGTCATCCAAAGAGACCTGGACAGGCTGGAGAGGTGGGCCTGTGTGAACCTCATGAGGTTTAACAAGGCCAAGTGCAAGGTCCTGCACCTGGGTTGGGGTGACTCCCGGTATCAATACAGGCTGGGGCAAGAAAAGATCGAGAGCAGCCCTGCCGAGAGGGACTTGGGGGTGCTGGTGGATGAAAAGCTGGACATGAGCCGGCAATGAGTGCTCACAGCCCAGAAGGCCAACCGTACCCTGGGCTGCATCAGGAGGAGCGTGGCCAGCAGGTCGAGGGAGGTGATTCTGCCCCTTTATTCTGCTCTGGTGAGGCCTCTCCTGGAGTACTGCGTCCAGCTCTGGAGCCCTCAGCACAAGAAGGACATGGAACTGTTGGAGCAGGTCCAGAGGAGGGCTACAAAAATGATCCGAGGGCGGGAGCACCTCTCCTATGAGGACAGGCTGAGAGAGTTGAGGATGTTCAGCCTGGAGAAGAGAAGGCTGTGGGGAGACCTGATTGTGGCCTTTCAATACTTAAAGGGAGCCTATAGGAAAGATGGGGACAATCTTTTTAGCAGAGCTGGTTGTGACACGATAAGGGGTAATGGTTTTAAACTAAAACAGCGTAGGTTTAGACTAGATATAAGGAAGAAACTTGTTACAATGAGGGTGGTGAAACACTGGAACAGGTTGCCCAGAGAGGTAGTGGAGGCCCCATCCCTGGAAACATTCAAGACCAGGTTGGATGGGGCTCTGAGCAACCTGATGTAGTCAGCAGTGTCCCTGCTCACTGCAGGGGAGTTGGACTAGGTGACCTCTAGGGGTCCCTTCCAACCCAAAACATTCTATGATTCTATGATTCTAGGTCTGGTACCAATCTGTGCTTGTACTTTCAAGGTCTCTGCTATCCTCTTCTGTTTGCATTCTCGGGAACCTATGCCATTTACCTTTGGTTTTCTTCAGCAGCCTTCAAGACACAGCCTTCAGATAACATAACCCATGTCTTGTTAGCACGTATCCTTTTCCTAGTGTAACTGAACATCTTGCTGGAATTCACTATTCCCTCAGGTATTCAGTGAAATACCTGAGGCAGAAAGACATTCTTGAGGGAAGCCTAGAAGTAGTGGCAAGGAGCACCAGGTGTGGTTGTGGTGAAGGTAGATGTGATACGAGAAGCCTGTGGAGGGGTTGTGGGTGACAAAGCGAGGGGACAGGGAGCCCAGGCCATTCCATCTCATCATCAGGCAGCACTGGGGTGAGCTGTCCAAGTAAGGCAGAGAGGGAGGATGAGAAGGCAATATTTAAGGGGTAAAGAAGTTATGGTACTGAGATAGCACGTCTTTGGCAGTAGGAGTTTCGTGTTGCAAAGCTACCTGGCTACCCTGGGACAGGAAAGAGTTGGAAGATGATTTTGAGAGGAATTGCACAGAATGTCATCTCTCTCTCATTTACACCTTTTCCTCTATCTTGTCCCACCATCCTCTTTCTTCCTCACCAGTTATCAATCCAAGATACCCTCCAATCCTTCTGTTGAATTTCTACCACTGCAAAGAAGAATTGTCTAGGCTGATTATGCCAAACCATCTGTGAAATCACTGGGTTTTGTTCCTCTGAATCCTAGGGCTATTTCTTTTTCTTGCCCAGTGACTTCAAATCTACATCATGCATACAGTCTAACTTCCAGAACCAAGAGCTTCCTTCATAGGTGAGGACTTAATCAGTCTTAGGTGAGGACAATTGGGCTTCAGTTTCAGGTGCCTGCCTTTCTCTGTGCTTGTTCAGGGTAACCTACAGCAATAATTCAATGGTCTTCTGCATCGATTTGAATTTGCTCAAGTGTCTGTCTTTACTGGCCTATGGTATAAAAGGGGAAAGGAACCAGCACTAGTAGAGCACTGAGAAGGCCAGGGGACCTGGAGCTAAACAGCTCTGCTCATTGTCCAAGTGGCCTAATCATTCAGAATTTGCCCCTGCCATCACCAGCTGGCTCATGAAGACATACTGGCACAGCGGTCAGTCACCTTCAGGGTCCCACCTTTTTAGATCCTTGCCAGCAGCTGTGACCCAGGAGTCAGACCTTCCCCAAGGAACTTTAGAGAGCCTGTTGCCACAAGCATTTGCTTTATCAGGCTCATTTGTGCTTTACAAATGTAGTGTTACCAGCTGTTTGTTTCATGACATCTCACAACACTTTGCAGGAGTTCTGAGAGCAGAGGTCTTTTCCAGATCTCTCAGTCTGAGGTATTTTCAGGTGCGTGGCCCACAGAGATGCAGCAATTCTTGTTGCCACAAGAGGGTGAGGACATAGTTTGTGTGGAAGGTGAATATACTGGGTGAAGGAACCGAAGGTTTAGTTACTGGCCATGGCTTTTCTGCAAGGAAAAAACAAAAACATGCTTCCCTTCTGCACTCAGCAGTCACCAGGGCAATGTTTGCTTTCTTCAGAATGTGAGGTTGTATTTATATCCACAAAGTTGAAACTCACTGTAGCTGTGCAGAGGCTCTGTTTATGAGACAATACTCTCTTTAATTTAAAAAAGAAAAAATCAAGCAGAATTCAAATAAAAAGGTTTCCTTCTCAGGAACTGTGTGGACTCAGAACATTTTGAGCTTAATAATTCATGAAGGCCACCGTAATGGAACAGAAAATGTGGAGATCATGAAGAGAATCCCATGGCTGGAATACAAAACGAGAGATAAGGATTATGCAAATCTTCCTTTGCCTCGTGTTTTTGCCACCCACCTGCCTTACTACTTAGTTCCAAGAGACCTGAGAAACAAAAGAGGACGTGTAAGTGACATTATTTTTTACAATTTCCTTAAAACCAATCATGCCAATTTGCCTCAGTGAATTGGTCCAAATCCTTCCTTTTTCCTCTTTCAGTTCCCCATGTCTCGGTGTAATTATCACCTGCTTCATATATGTGGGGAGATCAGGGGCTTTCTAAAGCCCGCTTCTTCTGTTTCTTTTTGCCCTGTTAGAGAGAGGGGTGGTGCATCTCAGAAGGATCTGCCAGGGTCAAAGATTTGTGCTGATTTTCCCCTTGTGAAAAAGTCCTATTTCAGTGAAGTTATAAGTCTGAAAAAAAAGTCCCCCTCACTGAAAATATGAGTAGGACAGGACTGTAGCAGGTAGAGAGGGAATGTGAAAACTGCCTTCTCTTGCTCCCCAGCGCTGTGAGTTTCTGAACAGGACTCTCCATCATGAACTGCGCCATAGCTCAGGGCCCATGGAAAATGGGAGACCTCCTTAGAGGTCAGGTGTAACCAGGCTACCACACTAAGGCTCACTGACAGAACACGGACAGACGGGCAAGTCTGAAGATGTATATGGGACATATACTTCTGACAGCACACCGAGAATTGCCTTAGCCGCCTTACAGCAAATTGTTACTTCGCTGCCTGGCAAAGGATCTCATACTTCTGCCAGTCTTTCTTACAGTGGTCCCAATGATGTCTGCCCCTCCCATCCTTTTTTCTGATGTAGGGCTTCCCATGGCAGAGTGAACGGAGAGCTGTGATGTTGCTCTGCCCACAGGGCCTGTGGAGGCAAGCTTTTCCTGCTGCTGCTACCTCCTGCACGGACGCAGGTGTCATGGGAATTGGTAACATGCTCACCATTTTCTTCACAGTACCAGTGAAATTTGGAAGAGAAAGCTCACATGCAGAGGATTTTAAACTCAAATGATGTCCAACAAAGAATGAGAAAATTGCCCCAATATCACATGCATGACAGAAAATATGGAAACTGTTGTGACTTCAGCAAAATATTGCTTGTGGGGGATCTTTTCCACCTCTGCTTGAATACATCACTCAGGTTGTTCGTATTTTGTATCAAACCACAGAATACCTTTTTCTGTGATTTGAGGTCAGAGCTTTTGAACTAGGCATTTATTGAGTTTTCCTGCAACACGTTTAGGAATCCTTATCTTATATACTTTGGGAATAATGGTTTGGTTTTGCTAATCAGATAAATTTTCAATTAAACAGGAACCAAAAGAAGTCATTTTACCCAGTTAGAAAGCCAGTCTGAGAGCATGATTCTTCTGTCTCTCTGTGCAAATGTTTGTAACCTCCTAAGGGCAACATGCCAGGCTCTATTTTCTCTCCCTAATTAGACATTAAGTGCTAAGGAGCAGAAACTTAGTAGAAGCTGGGACATGCCACCAGTCGAGAGGCAGAAGGCTGCCCATCTCACTGGTGCTGCCTGCTTTGTGCCTGGGGTAGCAGCTCTCGTGTGGTCAGGAGTCAGCAGAAGCCAAAATAAACCTTGCTCATAACAGCTCCTTCTTTTAAGATGCCAGGGCTCCCTCTTACAAGTCGTTCAAAATCTGCCTGCGTGCTGCCTCTGGCACCAGCACCACAGCAGTTTAGGTCACAGAGTACTTCACAGAAATGTGAAGCTGAATCAACCTAATGATTTTCTAGTGCTGTTATGCAACCTGACTGCCTTGCACAAGTGAACAGTATCACTGAAGCCTGTAACACTGAGCCCGTGAAGAGAGTCAGCCGCAGGCACTGAACGAGTGCAACTACAGGAATACCACCACCTACAAACAAATTGACAGCACTGTTATCCAGAATCTACCTAATGTGACTGTCACCTTCAAACCATTTTCACACATTTTTAGTGGGATCTTTATGGAAAAATGAACTGATGGTCAGGGTAATGGAGTCCTTTAATATCTCTGAGTCTAGTCTTCTTACTGTTTTGCAGATTATTTATGTTGCCAGGAACCCTAAGGATGTTATGGTTTCTTACTACCATTTCTCCAAATTCGTGTTCACACTAGAGGAAGTACCAGATTTTAACCTTTTTATGGAGAGATTTTTAGCTGGCAAAGGTAGGATGTCTTTTTTACTAAGGAACCTAAATCCAATTCCATGACCTCAGATCAAATGGAGATTAATTATATCAATAAATATCAACCACCAGAATCCTCAGCTACGCTGTAACCTGAATCCAGTGCTGCAGAGGCTGGCTGAGCTTGACACCATTTTCTGATGAAAGCTGGTCCAAAGGGAGTAGCATAGTCATGGCTTTGCTGCTGCCCAACGACATGCATGCTGCTTATTTTATCTCTCTGGATTGAATACTGATTCAGGATATAACCGTTATGACTGAAAATCTCTTAACGCTTTCTGCACTTGGTTAGAGGAGCTGAACCCATAAGGATAGACACTGTACAGCAAAAGTAGAATAGTTTTTTGCTTCTGCCAGTATTAGTTCAGATTACTAGAAACAAAAGGGGAGTTGCCACATTAGCTTGGAGAATTGTTGCAAAGACTGTGAGCATGCATCCCTCAAATTATAAAAAAATGTTATTTAAAAAAAAACATTTCAAAGACTAAATGACTGACAATTTTACTGTTTTACTGCTAGCTGTTAATGGTATTTCTTTTTATTTTTTTGTTATAATAATTTCCCTTACTAAGTACTTGCCAGTTCGTGGCTGGATCACGTTGAAGGCTGGTACAGTCATGCAGAGGATTTCAATATACTCTTCCTTACCTATGAAGAAATGAAAAAGGTGAGGTCAATTAGTATCACTGTATTCAAGATATTCTCTTCCTATATCGAGTGCATTTTCAGACAGCTCTTTATAATTACACTTCATATTGGAAAGTGCTTAATCCCTTGTGGAGTAGATTCAAATTGAGACTTCTGAGAGGATGAAGTAAGTAATTTGTCTCATTGGTTCAAGGTCTTATCAATTCCTCGACAATCATTAGGTAAAACACTTTCCAACATGACAGAAGTTATCTTCAACTGCTACCCCAAAAGACTCTTTCTAAAATACTACAGAACAAGACTTCTGCCAGCACCTTCAACAGGAATGCTGTGGTCATAAGAACAGTTCCGCTATAGGAATGAAATACGGAAGAGGCAAGCTTTAAAGTACTTGAAGAGCTCCCAAATTGCTTGGTGGCAGCCCACACCTTTGTGCAGCTTCTCGTTTCTCCAGGATGGCTGCCCTTCTCCTCGTGGGCAAGCCCCTGAGCGCCCCAGCCACGGCAGCGCAGCCCACGCCACGTGCCACCGCGCTGGTCCCTCACCCTTCGGAGCCTGGGGTTGCTCACGTCGAGTCCCTTGCCAGGACAACAAGACTGACAGACCCCCCCCAGGGCTGAGTACCTTCACAGCAACAGCTGTGATTCTAGCAGTGACTTTGCCAGGGCACCTAACACGAGATGCAGGCTGGGTTTGCAGCATGGGGAGCAGAACACAGAATTCCCCGTCTCTGAGGGCACGCTGCCGCAGTGAGCTACAGCATCACTGCTCTCCAGTATTCAACTGGTGCAAGCGAGACTATGCTCACATAAAAATTAGGGTCAGTTTTGCACCCAAATGTCCTTTATTATCCTGTATTCCGCTACTGTATGCATTTAGTTTTTTGCATCATCAAGACTCTTTGAAGTAACGTTATTGCAGGATCTCAGAAGCGCTGTGCTGAAGATCTGCAACTTCCTAGGCAAGAAGCTGAGCGAAGAGGAACTGGACAGCGTTGTGAGACAGGCTACATTTGAGAACATGAAAAAAGATCCCAGGGCAAACTACGAGAACCTGCCAGACAGCATTGTAGCGAAAGACAAGGGCAGCTTTCTACGAAAAGGTAAAGTTGAAGCAGTCCAATGCAACAACTGTTTAATCCCATACTTCTTGGTGTGAGATGAACCTGGAGCTTCTGGTCTTAGCTGGAATGCCCCATTTTCAAAAGGAGAGTTCAGCTTAGTGGCAAATTAAATTTGTAAGAGCAGGTCTATTGCTCAGGCATCATGAGTGATTTTACCGTATTTTCCTGAGGATAATAAAAAGGTAGTATTTCACTGCTTGTAAGGCAAGTTGGAACAGGCCTGTCAGATACAGGAAAGGATTTAAGGGTTGCGATAATACTTTTTTTTTTTTTTACTGTTTCTTACTTTTCAAGGCAAGAGCCACCTTAATGGTGTGAGCATAGACCTTCTCAGTCAACTACCCTCCAAGTCCATACATGGCATCCCTGGGCTCCTGGGCATTCCTAAGATGTCCTAATGCTCAGTGTAGGACGACAAATCCAGGGATTAAAGAGAGTGGTGCACTGAGAGAAAAACAATAGGTGGTGCTTTTAATTTCCGCCTTGATCTCCAAGGAATCAGTAAAACATCACAACAAATGAGTTGAATAACTTTATGAGGAGCCAGGATTATAGGTCTATGCCGTCTTTTGTTCACAGCACCTAGATTTGGAAGCATGTCCTCAGAAGACCACATGGAGCCTCACTCGGCAGGCCAGTGACAGGGAGATGCTGAGGAAGCCAGGAACTGCTTCCCAAGATGAGCACTCACTGTTTGCAGCGGGCTTCAGGGAGGTGCATGTTCTGCTTCTCACCTCCCCTTTGCTGCCTCTTTCCTCAGGCACTGTTGGAGACTGGAAAAACATCATGACAGTGGCACAGAGTGAAAGGTTTGACGAAGTTCTTCAGGAGAAAATGAAGACCCTGCCCATCAAATTCATCTGGGATATTAATGATGAAATGTAAGGTGGTTATGAGTTTCATCATCCTTTGGTGTTTATACCGGATGGACATATCTGAAGTTCTGGAAGAAGAAAACAGATCCATTTTCAGCTATGTTATAGAAATAATAATGATGACAACTCAGTCACAAAATGTGAGTCATTTGAGGAAGCTGTTAAACTCTACAGGTTTCCTGTTTGTAATTTTACAAGGTATTTTAATTAACTTTCTTAGTAAACTGACTTCTTTTCTTCATCTTTGCTTTTACTTTCATTGCCTTTAATACTGCCAGAGTTGTAGACAACCAAGTGAGGATAGATAGGTGCTGCTAAAAACTTCCTGAAAAATGTTCCACTTTTGCATTTCATGAGGCTTCTTTTGGTAGAACCTTCAATGTCCAGACTGGAAGCAAGACTGACCAGCTGTGGTATGGTTATGCTTTGATATGTCTGAGTTCCCCTGTCCTTGGTAAACACTGGTACTCAACCATTTGCTATTAAAGTGACCTTATGTTGCATTCTCTGGTGTTGCCTACTGACTGAAACACTTCATTGCACTGTCTGTTATGGTTCTTGAGGTCGTGTCTTGACGATTTGCTACTTGAAATACTAAGAAAAAACACAAGCCATAATCATAGCAGTCTTTAAGTGGACGTCCACTTTATCATACCTGATGACTTGCTAGAGCTACTGATGTAAAAAACTACCAGCTACCTATGACTACGTCCTTCCTCACATATTTCCTGATCCACTACCATGGTTTAACCCGTCCACGATGCAGGTCCACCCAGCAGCTTGCCCATGGGCTTCCCCTAAGATAAGTACAAAGACATATCTCAGATTTTTTTTTCTATCAACAACTCAAAAAATATTTGCAAATTCAGCAGCTCCACTGGCCTACGATATATTCACCTTTGTAGACAGTAATGCCTTTCATGTTGCTTACAAAGGGAAGTCCAACTCCTGTGTATTTCTCAACTCTCTCCATGGGAACTACTCGCAAACTAGAGCTGTAGTTCCTCCCCTCCCCATGTACACACTGTTAAGTCTCTGATACGGTTCTAGCATTTTTTTTCCCCTTCAATAATCTGAAGTGACCAGCTCTTTCTTCTCATTTTCAATCCACCCATTTTAGTCTTCTGATACATGGTATCTGCTTTTTTCCTGGACAGAATTACTTCATGCACAGCATGCTGTTAGCTGCTATTAGGCAAAGGTGATCTCATATAATTAGCCCACAAGAAGAGTATTTCCACGTCCTTCAACAACACAGCCAGGCCACCTTTCCTTCTGGAACTTTGCATCCCCAACACCAAGAAAATAAGTTACAAAAAAACCCCCTTATGTGACTGATGTAACCACCGCATCCACTGACCTCTGAGTTTGAACTTCCCCTAAGGGGACCAGTGAACTTTTCCACCTGTACATATTTACCCTGCCCACAGAAAAGGTAAAACTAGTTCAAAGTCAGAAGCCTAACGCAGGCCTTTTGCTGAGTTTGCCACAATTACAAACAGAACTCCTGATTACAAGCAGGACATCGACCTTTACTTTTTCCAATCACAGGAACGCCCAGCATAGCAATAAAAGCCACATAAACCCCACACGACACTGTATGCCGCAGCCCAATGGCATCAGCTCACTCTATCAGTTGCAGATTTCATGAGCATGCAGCGCAGAAAGTAAAATCAAGTTCCAAGCAATAAATACAATTTAAAAAAAAATACAAAGAACTGAACCTGAAAAGCCTCTCCCCTCTCCCTCCTTCTCTGAGCCAAGCTTCAAGGCACTAAAGGACTAATTTTAAGAAAAAAAAAAAATAAAAATCAACCAAGCAAACAAAAAAACCCCAACAAAACCCCCACAAAAAACAAAAACCAAAAAAGCAGTATTTCAGGCCCTGCCAGATTCTGCTACACGAGACAGAGCACTCACATGATAGCTCTTTCTCTCAGGATCTAGGGTATCAGCATCTTGGATCCAGGCACAGTCTACTGTCTGGTCCAACAAACACTGAATTTCTTTCAGCAACCACACAGTTTAAAACTGGACATAGCCTGATGATTGTAAGTCTCATAGAAGAAAGACTTAAGTTGATTTTCCCCACAGGAATTGTACTTCAAGCTCCCCATTTTTGGCCAAAATACACTGACTATTGACCTATTAGGGAGAAAAAAAAAAAAAAAGAAAAAAAGAAAAAAGAAAAAAAGGAGCTAGGTTTTGTTGGCTTTAAAGCAGATCATAATGCAACCGTAATTTGCAGGCAAAATCCCAGGCTTTGCAGCATGTACTCCTACAGCACCTTGATGCGGTGGGCACCATCCTCTGAATTTTAATAGAGCTCAGGCACCAACTATTCAAAAAGTTCAGAATAATCAAAACTCAATTAGCTCTGGTTGTAGCGCAGTGTTGCAACTCATAATCATCTCCCTACACGCATTACAGTGTAAGCTTGGGACTTAGTGAGTTAAAAGTGAGATACAAGCAAGGTTGTCAGCACCACGATTTTGAACTTCTGAAGTTCCATCAGAGCTTATCGATGGAATTTTACTAGATTAATACGAGTTAGACTTTAATCTAATCCAAAGTGCCTAAGTAAACTTTAAATACCTCACCTAAACTTCCACAAAAAACGCCTTATCTCAGTCCATTTCAGCAAACTAAAACACGCAAACGTAGCCAAGCTGACTCTCAAATTCCTTTTTATTGCACAGATGTTAATTGCTGAGAAAGCTAAACAAATCTGAAGTTCAGACTGAGTCACTGAAACTTGTTCCAAAGGCTTGGAGGAATGGACTTTATGCAATTTTTTGTCACTTCAACCCTTATTATTTCCTCTGCTTTGAAATACAAAATGTAACAGTGAAAACACATTTTCACATTTTAACGTCTTTGACATCATTTTAGCATTTTTAAGCTATACATCCTTGCATGAAAACCAATAAATACGTTACTGTGAATACAGACTAGAAAATCTCCTTGATCTAGAAATACCATTAACGAGAAACTTTTTCTCATATGCAGATGATTCTTGTCAGTGACCCACTTGGAAAATGTTCTCAGTTTACCACATTTTGCACAGACTACGCAGCATTCTTGGATTCAATCCAGATTTAAAGAGAACTAATTCATTCCTTCTATGAAAAAATGCTAATTTTAAGCATACATAGCTGAAAATGGAAAGCAGCCTTAAGAGCTAAATGTTTTCATGCAGCTGAATTGAGACATACCAGAAGTAAATCAGGTTCAGTGCTGAACAGCATTTTACAGCATACTAGCAATTACACAGGAAGCTGGATGTAGTCACTATGAAGCTTTCAATCCAACCGTATCTTTGGAAAAGTCAGATTTAACATCACATTAGCTCATGATTTTTTAACAGATTTGGTAACTCTGCTGGAACACAGATCCTGCTTATTGCTTTGAAACATACAACATTACCGTTGAAACCTAGGTGCTCGTCTGGAGTTCTTAGTAGCCAAAATTAAAAAGATCAAATAGAGGACAGTAGGAACAAAGGCACATGGTTAATTTATAAAAGTATTTACAGGGTGCTTGAATATTATTTTTATGTACTAGAAACTCATTCATCTTGAATACAAAAAGAAAACACTGCTTAAACTGTTAAAGGAGATCATCCTAAACAGATGTTCTCAAGCGATACGAGCAGAGAATCTTGTACGATATTAAATTATTTCTGGAATTAAATTTCTCATTTTGAATACAGAATTTCTAAATATTTAAAGTTCATAAATTTATTATTCCTCTAAGCACTGTGATACTTTAGTGCAAACCTCTTCAGAGGTTGAAGCTGGGTAGTTAAGGCAGTCTACTAACAGTATTTTAAAATTCAGCACACAGTGTTTAATCATTGAGGTGCCTGGAGGTTCTCTATTTGGAGAGCTGTCTTTTGAAATCTTCATCCATACCATCATCCTAGCTGATGCAGTCTCAAACACAGCATGTTTAAACACCACAGTTCTTGCAGTGTTTTAGGGTTTTTTGGAGGTGGGGAGGGAGGAGTCTAACATCAAGCCATTAGCTCCATGAGCAGCTCTGCAGGATGCTTAACACCCACGAGTTGATGTGTAGCTTTACTGTGCGTTGTGCCAACCTTAGGGGCTGCCGACAAGATGCTTCTAAACCAACACCCATTACATTCAAGCCTATAAGCACTCTGTAAATCCTGGTACTGTATTCTGCCCTCCACTGAGAGTGTTTCAATACAGCCTGTTGCCAAAAGCAAACTAATTTTCCTTGGGTATTTTTTTTTTTTCCATGGAAAATCATTGATGCACAAAATAAAAAAAAAAACAAACAAAAAAACCCCCAAAAACCAGAAAAACCCCAAACTATGCACTCTGATCAAATCAACCAAATTAAGAAGACTTAATCTCATTCTTGATTTTTTCCTACAGACTTGAACTAGTCATTTTGAAACTAGCAAAGGTTTTACTCTAGTAGTATGGAAATGGTTTCCATTAAACTTTAATAAGGCTATGCCTTATTAAAAGGTGACTAGGGCTGCCTATCTACAGCTGATAGGTTGGGGCACCAGAACGGACTTGAAGTGTTATAAAATTCCACAGTAGAAAAAAAAATAAAATAATAAAAAAAACCTGCATAGCATGTGATGCCTTTTATTCACCAAAGCTGCCCATGTAAATCCTAGGTGGAAGATAGCAGAACAGCTGCTCAGCCTTCAGATGCAGGTGTGTTTAGCGCTTGCTATAACATCTTTCCGTCTTGCT
Source organism: Butorides virescens (assembly GCA_017310255.1). Classification (NCBI taxonomy): domain Eukaryota; kingdom Metazoa; phylum Chordata; class Aves; order Pelecaniformes; family Ardeidae; genus Butorides; species Butorides virescens. The sequence goes on along the minus strand of JADKXX010005737.1, from coordinate 46,937 downwards.
CGTTGTAACATCTCTTCAAAGGACAGTTACAGAAATGGGAAGGAAAAAATAACAGAAATAGCATTTTCAGACAGATCAACGTTCCTCAAATTTCTCATTTGAAATATTAAAGTGAATTTATTTATGACGAAAGTCATCAGAAGACCATTCTCCTGGATTTAAAATATTTTGGTTTTTGTCTTTGGAAAAAAAAGAAAAAAGGAACAGAAAAAAAACCCCAAAAAAATGATACACATTTCTAAAACCACAGATGCTGTGGCTTTCCTGCCTGCTCTTCTCTCCTTATATATGTCCATACCAATGACAGAATCAGTTCAAAAAAGTCTAATCACTGTCTAAATTAACAGGGTTGTAGTCAGGGTCATCCTCTTCATCCTCCAACTCTAAGTCATCCATTTCTTGGAATAAAGATTCATCAACCTCCACGCTGTTTCCAGCTGCAAAGAACAGAAAACTAATTTATTTTCATGCAAGTAGGAAAACAGTACCTGAACAAGAAGAAACGCAACACTTTCATATTCATTCTTCAATGTAGCTAGCTGTTAACTTCCTTAGCTTAGATATGGAAAAGGAAATGCCACATTTATTCTTTTTACAGCTGAAGTGAAGCTTTCTTCCCTTCATACCAAAACCCAGTCAAGAGAAATGTCACCTAGGACCTCAGAATCCATTGGGAGAGTGAACTTAACATTTATAGTTCCCAGAAGCAGAGATTCTTTCTCCCAGATACCGTCAAAGTAGGAGCTCAGGACTCCACAGCTAGAATAGTTACAACTACCACAGCCACAGAAACACATAAGGTTTATTAAAGAAAAACCTTACACACTGTTTATATATCTACATTTTCAGATTCAAGTGTTAAGAGCAAGATGAATGTTTGTATGGTTTCACATTTTCTTCTCAAGAAGATGATGCTGAGCTGAGGATAAAATCTGAGGACTACTGCTGTTTTATTTGTGCATATCAACAGTGACATCTTCCGGCCACTGAATAAGATTCTGTTCTTTCACTGGATATGAAAGAGCCTTTATAACCACTTCCATCTAAAAGCTAATGCCATTATCCCGTTTAAGCTGTAAAATTAGTATTACTTATTACACGATAATGCAGTATTAAATTGCAGTCAGTAACCTGTTGCATTTATGATAGAATGCAAATAGCAGTAAGGACAGGAATTTTTAATCACTGACAGAAACAGGATTAAAAGTTAATACATTGATCTCAGGACATTTGGGCACAGAGCCCAAATACAGGTCTGTTCCTCCCTTGAGACAGCCAAACATTCCATAAACAACCCATCTCCACTTTAGGCACTCTGGAGGAAGACAAGGTTAAATCATGCCCTCTAACTAAAAGAAACTCAACTCCCCCATTACTGCCATTTGACGTTTATACTCACTGATGTTCATAAACAACTTTTTTTTTTTTTGTTACTTGCAGAAAAAATTCTTGACTCTCTTCCGACGTGTGCTTTGCAATATCCGTAGATAATTCAGCTACATTAAAGAATTGTCTTAACTCAAACCCCAGTCTTTTAAACTAGGATATTAGAAGGCAGCACAGAAAATTAAATAGATAGGCAGTTGTAAGTATATTTATTTGATTCACCGCCAACAGATTTTCCAAGTTTAACAACTTCTGGCACAGGCTTACAAAATTTGCAGCTTGCACCAGGTCAGACATTTTGGGTAAGACCTCAGAAAATCTGCACAAACCCATGAAGAACTGGGTTGCACAGAGGCAAATAACATTTAATGTGACCTGCAGGATGTTTACTATTTGTGTTGAGGTTCAGAGAGAAGGACACACAACTTCAAGATCTGTGCTTGAAATCAGAGGTAGGAAGGCTGGCCATTAGAAAAAAAGAAAAATCATAGAATCATAGAATCACCTCGGTTGGAAAAGACCTTTAAGATCATCGAGTCCAACCGTTAACCTAGCACTGCCATCCCACCACTAAACCACGTCCCTAAGCACCTCATCTATCCTTCTTTTAAATACCTCCAGGGATGAGGACTCTACCACCGCCCAGGGCAGCCCATTCCAGAGCCCGACAACCCTCTTGGTGAAGAAATTTTTCCTAATGTCTAGCCTAAAAAAGCAGGGTTTGGCTGTGGTTTTTTGTTTTGCTTTTCTTGTTTTTGGTTTTGCTTCCAGTCTAAACACTTGAATAAAAGCAACATAAATAAGATCAACTCAAGCTCAAAACTGCAAATAAATATGCTTTAACATCTTGGAAACGTTTTGTTTGTTTTTGAAAGATGTTAAAATCACTTCTGTTCAATCTGCAAAACAGTACTTCTTAGAAAGTTCTGATACTGAGGTAAGATGTTAAGTCAGAAATATAGTACAGGTTTTGCTCAGGAATTTTGACCTATTTTAAGCCACTGTCTTTCAGTTATGGAAACAAACAGAAATTTACCTTCCTCCAAGAACTGGATGTCAGAGGTGTCAAGGTTGTGATCCATTTCAAACAGCTGTTTACCTAGAAAAATATATATATATAAGCAAGTAGAATTCTGAAATAACTACCAACCTAAGGCAACAATAGTTAGCACATGTATTTTATGCTTTTCAAGTTAACCAATTCAAGCAGGGTTTGTGGTTTTTTTTTTTCCTAGAACTTCCCCATTCTGATATTTTGACTATTCATCCAGGATTTTTCCACGCCAACAGGCTTCCTCCTCTTACATGCGAAAGAGTCCAGAAGAGAGCAACCAGGATGATAAAGGGACTGGAGCATCTCCCCTATGAGGAAAGGCTGAGAGAGTTGGGCTTGTTCAGCCTGAAGAAGAGGAGACTGAGAGGGGACCTCATCAACACCTACAAATATCTTAAGGGTGGAAGTCAAGAGGATGGAAGCAGTCTGTTTGCAGTGGTGTCCAGCGACAGGACAAGGGGCAATGGGTACAAACTGAAACATAAGAGGTTTCAGTTGAATATGAGGAAAAACTTCTTTACTCTAAGGGTGACAGAGCACTGGAACAGGCTGCTCAGGGGGGTTGTGGAGTCTCCTTCTCTGGAGATATTCAAAGCCCACCTGGATGAAGTCCTGTCTAGCATGCTCTAGGAGAACCTGCTTTAGCAGGGGGGTTGGACTAGATGATCTCCCAAGGTCCCTTCCAACCCTTGCAATTCTGTGAATGGGTCACTGTTTCTTATAGTCACTTTAATGTTACTAAGGCTTTACTAACGAGGGGTGGGAATATTTACACCGTTTTGCCCCACAGCCTTTGCTCAGTCCTTATTACTTCAATCCTCATCTTGCATTCCACAAGAAATCCTCTGTGGGAACGGAAAGGAAATTGGCTGCCTCCTCCATCTTTTCTCATCTATCCTCCCCATTCAAAAAGCAACTTGGATCTACAAAACAAATCTTGGATCTACACACAAATCACCAGCTCCTACACACACATCTGTGAAGGAAACATGACAAAGCGAAGCCTTTCTAAGTGTGAGGAAGGGGAAGAAAAGCTCGGGACTCTTCACATAAACTACCCATCTTCCAGCTCTATTTGCATTGCTTATGCAAGCCTCTGCCAACAAGACTGGTTGGTGTTCATGGTAAAACACTTAAGACACCTTTTACTTCTACTGGGGTTACACTCATGACATCCGAGAATAATCCTGGTTTTAGTTTTGTAAAGGGAGCTTCTATAAACTAGACTCGTATAGAGGAAAATAGACACAGCATGCTAACAATAATTTTAAGAACAGGAAAACGAGAAGCAGCTTGATTTATACTATTTCATCTTTGCAGATTCCCAAATGCATTCCCTTCAGAGGTGAATCAAGAGTGTCCCCTTTGCGTGAAAACTTACTACTATTAAAATTTCCATATCTCTGTCAAATTTCATCAAAACTAGCCAAAAGTTTCAAAAGCCTTCAGAAGGGAGGAGAAAAGATAGCAGTGATGCACACATTGGTCGTGTCTTCTCAGGTAATCAGGTTAAAAAGCAGATCCGTCACAGGAAAACCAGTCCAAAGCTAAACTGTGGAGAATCTAGAGGATGATGCCAAGATTTAATTCTCACCTACAGGTTCTCATAAGAAAAGTCATTTCCTCCACATTTTGCCCACTGGATACCTTTCTGCTGGACAAACTGCGATTTGCAGAACGCAGAGCCTGAAACCACCGCTGTGACAAGCTCTTCCTCAAAACATCAGAGCCATTCTCACTAGTCATCGTAAGCTTGTCACATGCAGCAGCCAGCCTCTGTGTCGCTTCAGTCCAGCAACAGCATCCCAAACTCCCATGCGCGCTTGAGTAATCCGAAGTCACTGTATGAGCCAGTGCAATGAAGGCCAAATCAATAAACTGTCTGACGCAGATTCTTTTTGTTGCTTAACGAACCCCAACTATTTCTGCCAGAACAACGCCCGTCAGTAGCAACTCCAGGTGGTATACTGTCTAGCACAAAACAGAAGCAGCTTAAGCACACAGTTTGGGAAGCCTAATGACTTCAGCAGAAATCCTGAATCTATTAGCTTGGTATTAAGCTCAAAAATCAGCACTCAAAGACTTCACGCGACATTGAGGACAATAATCAAATACTGCATTAAGAGTTTATTTACTACCATCATCTTTCAGTGTAAAAAGTACCTTTAGGCTTGTCATTATAGTCCGGTAACATTGCAAAAACTTCAGGACTAGTTTTAAATCATACCGCTTAATTTATTTTTGCCCGCTTGTTCCTCTTCTTTCATTTTTTTCCTTTTTATTTCTAGCAGTTCTGCATCAAACTTCGCTTTCCAGTTTAGGAAATTCTCAATGGTAACAGGAGTGCCATGAAAACGTTGCTGAAAGAACAGAAAACAAGGCTGCAAACACAACTTGCAAAGCTATGAGGGAAGATCGGCATTCTCTTAATTATTTAAATGACAACATTCCAGAAGCACTGCTTGCTGTGAAGTATTCTGAAAAATTAATCCTAACCCCGAAAACACACAAAGAACACATTCTTACTGGTTTTCATCATGGGACTCTCCCTTCCGAGAGCTGTACTGAGGTGGAAATTCTTATAGAAAACTCCTGTGTACTCCTTTTGGGCCTACAGTGCCACAGTTAGCAACACACCACTAATACAGGTTATCCGCAAGCAGGCAGCGCTTAAGTGCAATCTACACTGAAATATTTTCCATTAAAATACATTAACCCTTCTATTTTGTTGAGACTGAAAAAGGGATTTTTCTTTTCAAGCTATTTTACTGCTATTTTCAGAAATACTGAACCTTCTAAGTCCCACCACCCTCCAGCTATTTCTGAGGAAGAAAGTGAAGACTCAGTAATCGGACTTACCACAGCACATTCCATGAATGGAAAAGCTATTCCACAGTGTCTGGCAAAAAGGACACGTGCAGTGAGAACAAACCAGTCTTGAAGACTGGTCCCACTGCTTCCACCCTACCCACTCAGTCTACCAAGGAAGAGAGACTTCCTCAGACCACACAGCCTGTGTGCAGCATGCCATATTCTAGCCTTTTTTGCCCTTGCCTCTTCAAGCAAAAAAATGGCTACAGCAACTTTGATTTCATTTGGGAAAAATCTCTGCCCCTGCCTTAGGAAGTAATGCTAGAAGGGACAGTGAACATGCAACACATCGCTGAAAAGACTGCTTTAGAAAATGAGGGTAAGAAAACAAAAATCACTTAAGTGCGCTAAAGAATCTTCTAGTCCTTAAGTCTTAATTATATCAATTTGGGGATGGATGTTCCTCTCCCACTGCAACTGAGAATTGCTCCTGCATCAAACCCACACATTTAAATAGAGCAGGAAATTTTTACTTGAAAACATTATTTTACTTACCTTCTCTTCTTCTTCCGCTTCTCTTTCTTTCTGTTTCTTTTCCTCTTCTCTTCGTGTTTTTATCTGATCCACTATTTCATTTAATTTCTCTTGTACTGCTGAGACCAGAGTGAAGATCATTACCATTCCTAAATTTTCTTCTGCCTACAACACAAAGACAGCAACTTCAAACAGAAGGAGAACCTCAAACCTTCAGCAGCTGAACATGTAAGTATGTTTAGAAAGCAGTGTGCTGTGCAAATGCAGATAACGCAGCTGAGGCACTCTGCGCCAGTCTCAAAAGCTTGCTGTAAAATTCAAGTCATTTGGCCAGCTAATCCACTTACAAATTACCCCCAAACGGGTGTGCAGCAAAATGCCAATGATGAACACCTGCATTCAGGTTATCAACATACTATAGACATTTGGAAGGCTTTTTCATGAATAAAATGAAACCTATAGTAGGAACACAAGTCTAAAATTTGAATATCATAAATCATAAGAGACAACAGTTACTCAGAACCTCTCATCTCCTGAAATAGTTTATTCCTTAATCCCATTATGTGCCCCTTTCAAGTGGGATGGTTTCCCAGGAAAGAAAAAAAACATCAGTTGATGGAAGGAAGGTTATATGAAGTAAACTGAAAAGAAAGAATGCCTACTGCACATATTATGGCCGTTTTGAGGCAGGGAGGACTTGTCAAGAATTCCCAAAATCAAAGAAGTGTTTCCTTCTCATGCCTTCATAATGCGCTCTCACTGATCCCAAAGGTTGAAGAGATCCCCCCCCGCCCCCAAGTAGTTATGTTATTAAAAAGAATCAAGACTCAATGTTGCCTTTTTTAATCTTTCTGAATAAAATTAAAGCAGCTTATTTCCACAAATACCATATATATAGTTAAACAAATTCACCTTAGGCTAGAACTGCAAAAGAGGGGAAGCCCTAGAGCGCTTCTATTTCATTACCGTACCTGTGCACACTGAATTAGCCCTATGTTTTACCTCAGTAATATCACTTACCAAACTCAACCCCTCAAACCCCTACAGTATGGAATAGGTTTCAAATCAGGAGCACATATCTCAGAAAACAACTGATTTAAGAGAGAAATCTGGCTAAAGTGTGAAGTGATATCAAGCTGAATTGAGATATTCCATTTTCCTTACCTGTTGTTCTAGTAGTTTTATTATGTCCGTGACATCATTATCGTCAAGATTCTCCTGTGAGACGATTTCATAAAGTGGAGTTTCATCAGGGTATTTTTCTCTATAGGTAAATTTAAGGGTTGTCTGGACAGCTACAAGATAAAAACCATATATTCTTATGGTGATAATTCTATATAATTTTATTTGTATATTTTTCTATTGCATCAGCAGCCTAAAGATTTTTAAATATAAAATATTCTTGTCTTAAAGGAACATTAATTTTACACATGTTAAAAATATATGAACAGATTTAAATATAATGCAAGAGTTCTGAGAAATTAAGATGAAGTTTACCAATGCATAAACTATTACAGGCTATTCATGTCTGAGAGGTCTTTAGAAAGACTAGAAAACCTTCTGTGGTACGGTGGGTATTAGAGCAGTAACCTCTTTTCCTCTCGAATTCCACTTAAATCTGGAGAACCTGAGGAACAGTCCTAACGACAAATCTAGAGAGAATCTCAGCACATTAATGCTTTAAATTCTGTGTGCCTGGCTGATTACCAACCTCTGTGTTGGGTACCAGGGCTCCACATAAACCATATGACAAGGACAAAATGTCCAGGAGAAGTTGCTTACAACAAACTCATGCAACCATTGATACCCAACAAATACACAGGGACTTGGGACCCGTGGCTCTTTGCTCTGGAACTGTTCCTTAAGGGCTACATGTTCATAATACAGACTCAACTCTCCCCTGTGGCTAGTGTACCTACAGTTGCTAGAAAAAAACAAAATCACCTTACAACATGGCTGTAAGCTACTACAGGGATGATGACAACCCATACTCTTTGAAGCTACACCACAAAGCATTTGAGATTCAGCATGTCAGAAAGCAGCCCTAGTGAGAGAGTGCAACATTTCACCAGAATCCTTGAACTACATTTTCTGAGGAACACTTGCTGGATCAGCCCCCTAAAAGTACTTAAGTGGAGGTGTACCTAGCTGTTGTCGATAGAATTAGGCTTACACAGAAACTCCTCCTATATGTGTTTAAGACATGATCAACTTACTTTCATCATTTTCTCCCGCTTCAGATGTCACAGTGATTGTGAAAGTCGTTGGCTTTTCTGACAATACTGTTCAAAAGAGAAAAAAAGAGAGAGAGACATATTCCTTAAATCAGTCAACTACTTCTTTGCATTATTAAAACTGAACTTCTCAAGGACTTTTGGAAAGTTTTCTCTTTTGGAAGTTTCACTTGTCCAAAAAGTGCAAATCTACCTACCACAAAATGAATTATGTTAGCACACCAAATGTCTGCAGAAAGTTCCCAAAGCAAATTTGCTTTATTGCGCTAGATATGAGTGGTGAGCATCCAGTGCACTCTTGACCCTGGCCTATTTTTACAGTATGTCTTACACCTATTTCTATGTTTAGGACAGCTTAACGTAACAAATTGTTTCCTAAAACAAAAAAGGAACACATTGTGCTTTCTTTCAAGAATGTACTACCCAAGTAATGTACTAGAACAAAATTGCATGAACAAGGCAGCTAGAAGACAGACAGCGGCTCTATAGATGTGCAAAATGCAAGCCCTGCGATCTGAAGTTTCACAGACTGGAAATCTCATCGCACAACTGTGGGTTGCAGGCCATATCCTCAAATCAGGACTGCTCTGTATCACTGCTAGAACCTATGCGCAATCTAGTATACGTGCTCTCACAGTATTAAGTTTCCCTAATTGCTAATTGCTAATGTACTCTTACCACTACCGTCTTTTTCCCTCCCTCTTCTTTTGGACTTAAGAGCATTAAACATAAATGAGCAGTAACTCAGAGCAAGCATCAGAGCAGAGGCTACATGAAAGTATATTACTGCCCTATCAGTACCAGTGATTCGGCATCCCCAGCTACCAGGAAACAATTCATATACCTGTAACATAAAATTGAAGAACCTAAAAGATTTTCAGATTAAAGCAATGGGCAAACGTGCTGGGCCAATGTCTGCGTGGTGAAGTTCCTACCAAGTAAAATACTGTTCACCGTTATTCCTTGGATACCGAGCACCCTAAACCACACTGGATTAGCTAGTGCGGCTGACGCTCTTAATTGTTGGACGGTAACGAGGAAGCCCTGAAAATCGGACGAAGCAGCGCATCCACCGTATGAAAGTTTTAGCGATGTAGCACCCTGCTCCTGGGAATTTAAGCTTGCCTTTGTTCCACCGGAGGTCTCCAGTGGAATTCGGCAGCTACCGGCCCCGCACTTGCAGCGGAGGCGGCGCCTTCGGGCACCCCAAACCATCCCGCGCACCGCGGGCCGTGCGGAGCTCTCGCCGGAAAAGAACACGGGTGGGCACGCGGGCCCATTCCCCGGTTTCCCCCTCGGGCCGCATCTTCCGAAAGGTTTCTCCAGCGAGCAGCCCGCGCCGGCCGCGGCGCGGGAGCGGGACCCCACGCCGGGCTGCCGTACCACGGCGTTACACGCCCCCGCCGGCCGCCCGGACCGCGGCCAAACGCGCCATCAGGCGCCCCGGTGGGCAAACCACCGCCACCGACAAAAAAAAAGCCGAAAAATATTCAACCCACGCTACAAGCAAGGGGACGCCCGGCAGGGCCCGGCCAGCGGCTGCCGCCCGGCGGGGCCTCCCGCTCCTCCCTCCTACCGGCCCGCCGCGGGCCCCGCCGCGGCTCACCCGTAAACGAGTCCGGGTAGATGGACTCCAAGGCCTCCAGCTCGTTGCGCTGCTCCTCGCTGTAGTCGGTCATCGTCGCCCGCCGCCGCCAACGGCCATGGGCCGCCCGCACCGCGAGCCGCCGCCGCCCCGCCCCCCTCCCCGCCGGCCCGCGCAGGCGCGCTCCCCTCCGGCAGCGGCTAGGCATGCCTGGCACCGGCCCCGCGCGCGCCACCGATCGGCGGTGGATGCCTTTGGGCTGAAGCGGGAGGGAGGCGGGCGCTGAGGCGGGCCGGGGCCGGGGCCGGGAGGCTGACAAGCGGCTAGCCCTGCCGATTTTCGGTTGCCTTCACAGCAGAGCGATGGAGCGAACCGCCCCCAGCCCTCTGGCCGGTTAATTCTAGTTACTCGCTGCTTGGCCTTCATCTCCGCGGGCCTCCCGCGGTTACCCCCGCCTGTACCTGACGCGTTGAAAAATCGCATCTGCATGGCCTGCGCCACAGCTGCTCCGGCGTCCCCCCGCCGGGAACAGGGGTGTTCTGAATAGGTGAGGTAGTCAGGCCGTGTCTAAAGTCAGGCCCGCCTAAAGACGCGGGCTCCGGGGTTACCGGGAAAAGCGCGCCGCTGCTCGCGGTTTGCCGCCCTTCCCCTGGGAATCCATGGGCGTCGGCAAACCGAAGGGGACTCCAAACCGTTGCTGTGAGGAACCGCATCAGGGTTGCCACGGAGCCTGAAACTGGGAGCCGTTCCAGCCTGAAATTGGGAGTCCGTTCCTGGCGGCTGGGAAGACGGGTTGGCGGCACGGCTCGGCGTTAGGAAGCGCCTGCGGAGCTCCCAGGGGGCGCGCCCCCTCACTTCCCGGGCCCCGCCGCGTAAGCAGCGTCGCCCCGTCCGCGCAGAACGGGGCTCGCCGAGGCTGGCGGTACTGGGAGCTCCCGTACGTGGGGGTTACCTGCGAGGATGAATTTAAGACTGTTGAGGATTAAAACAGCAGCAGACCCAGATGGGTACTTGGTACACAGGGGAGCTTTCAGGTCCATCAGTTTCCTGGCCAGCACTTCGCCCTCAGGTGCACTTTACAAACCCAGAGTCTCCAGAAAACTTTTACTGTGGCCATAAAGAGAATCGTTGCCACTTCAAGTGAGCAAACTGCAATTCTAAATTGATTTTGGGTAAGATGACTCAGGTTTTAGCAGGCAGGGTTAGACTGTTCAGTACCAACTCATTGATTTTCCTGTAATCATGAATTCTTTTCAAAGCTGTGCCTTCACTACCAATCCATGGCATGGTTTTAGGGAGCAGAGTGAAGGGAAATACACCAAATCACCTATAGTACTACAGGTGTATTTAGTAATACGGATTAATATATGCTAACAGGGTAATGCTCTCTTTGTATGTTGACAGGCTAACTTAACAACAACAGATACAGCTAGTACTTCCGCTCAATATTTTAAATTATAAACTATGAAAAAAAATACAAGGCAAACAGTAATTGGGACAAAATTGGAAAACAAGTTTAATTTAGCAACAAGTTAAAATAATTTGACAGCTCACTTTTAGCTGCAAATAGTGCATCATTTTATAGTGGTACTGTAAAACAAGGGAAGAAGTAGAAAAAACCTGCATAGAATAAAGGCAGCAGTTTTTTGTCGTTTGGATCCAGACATCAGCATGGGGTTTTCTTGCCAAAACTTTCAGATACACAAATCAGATGCTTGTATTCCAAATTACACACAGTGTTCCATCTTACTTAAATAAAAAAACACAAATATTTTTAAAGTTAAATTAGAGGTACTTTGCTTCCAAAGGAGTTCATATAAACAGTGCAGGTCTATTATCTTCATTGGGTTTGTGTGACAAGGTTTTGGTAGCTGGAGGTGGTGGTGGGCTACAGGTGTGGTTTCTGTGAGAAGCTGCCAGAAACTTCCCCTGTGTCCGATAGAGCCAATGACAGCCGGCTCCAAGGTGGACCCAACACTGGCCATGGCTGAGCCCATCAGCAACGGTGGTAGTGCCTCTGGGATAACATATTGAAGAAGGAGAGAAAAACTCCCTGCGCAACTGCAGCCTGAGAGAGGAGTGAGAATGTGTGAGAGAAAACAGCCCTGCAGACACCAAGGTCAGTGAAGGAGGAGGGGGAGGAGGTGCTCCGGGTGCCAGAGCAGAGATTTCCCCTGCAGCTGTGGTGAGGCCGGCTGTCCCCCCTGCAGCCCATGGAGGCCCACATTGAAGCAGATCTCCACCTGCAGCCTGGGGAGGACCCCACGCTGGAGCGGGTGGATGCCTGAAGGAGGCTGTGACCCCGTGGGAAACCCACACTGGAGCAGGCTCCTGGCAGGACTCATGACCCTGTGGAAGGAATCCACACTGGAGCAGTTCGTGGAGGACTGTCTCTCACAGGAAGGACCCCATGCTGGAGCAGGGGAAGAGCGTCAGGGGGAAGGAGTGGCAGAGACAGCATGTGATGAACTGACCCCAGCCCCCATTCCCTGTCCCCCTGCACCACTTGGGGGGAGGAGGTAGAGAAAAATTGGGACTGAAGTTAAGCCCAGGAAGAAGGGAGGGGTGGGAGGAAGGTGTTGTAAAATTCAGTTTTTATTTCTCATTACACCACTCTGATTTGATTGATAATAAACTGATTTCCCCAAGTTGAGTCTGTTTTGCCCATGACAGCAATCAGTGAGTGATCTCTCCCTGCTGTTATCTTGCCCCATGAGCCTTTTATTGCATTTTCTCTCTCCTGTCTAGCTGAGGGGGTGGGGCGGTGATAGAGCAGCTTTGGTGGGCACCTGGCATCCAGCCAGGGTCAAACCACCACATACCTGATAGTTTATGATTCAGATGAAATACATGTGTGGGAAAGTGTACAAATTTGTTTAGTGACAGAAAATATGCATCATTCTCTAGTTATTCAGCACATACATCATTTGTATTTGCTGCAGTGGTTGCTTTTATTAAGAAGTTCAAGAAAATAGTCAAGACCAAATACATTTACCAAGATCGGCAATTTAGCTTACTTCTGGCTCCTCCATTTTCTAGTAAAATGTACTAAATTTTATTTTTCCACTTTAGCACTATTGACAGCAGGTAGCATCCTTTAATCTAGCATAGGGCTTTGTCACACACACATGTACATGGCAAAGCAATATAGGAAGCATTAGGAAAAACTGTGGTATGCATTTTTCCCCCATTAGAGTTAGAAATGCCTGCACAGGAAGTTAGAGAAGAGATGAGATGCATTAACATCACATCATACAACACTGAATTAACACAAACACATGATTAGGTCTTCTTTCACTAAATTCAGTTGTTTTTAATCACAGTAATATTTATGGGCACAGTAATACAACTAAATTGCAAGTTTTTCCACAGGCCAAGCAAACATCACTGCACAGAGTGAGATTTGTTTCTCATCCAGATTTGCTATTTGTACAGCAGCCAAGCACATAAACACCTGAGAGATTTTGAAGTATATCTAAAAGGAACAGGAGACTGAGCTTGCTATTGCTTTCAGCCTGAATACATTCAAACTCAATTTTCCACATGGGAAGTGTTTGTTCATACAGCTGCTACACATTGCACCCCTCCATCCTGTGTCTCTCAGCGGGCATTTTATCTTCTTACCAGAATTGAAAGTTCTCTCACCAGTGTATCTAGACCCAGCCTTTGTTGCTAAAGTTTCCCTCACATGTTTCTTCTGTGCTGCTGTAGCCACAGACTTAGCTTGTCATTAGCTCAGCATATTTTATTCATGTAATACAAGAAATATGCAGAAAAGGAGGAATAAGACATTTCTGCTAGGGGTCACCAAGGCAAAGCTGGACATCTGCTTTTGCTCTTGTACAGAATAGACTGACTCATGGGATCCAATCAAAGTCTAGCTATTAATTTTTAAATATTTTTAATGGGAGGAAGGGAAAAGCATTTGGGAATAACTTTCTCTCTCAGTACATACTCATCCTTTTAGCACAAGTATTAGAAAGCAGAGAGCTGCAGCTTGAAACAGCCCACCCTAACCAAGACTACCACATCCCACAGGAGTCAGGTGCCATCAGGAAAGGTGCCTGTAAGCATGTGCTGAAGGACTACATTAACAAGGTGTACTTGCTCATGTACTTTATATATCAATGTAATAAGGCATCAAAAAGTTCCATAGCATCTTGGATCCAGTGTGGAGCTAGACACGTTCCTGCTTTTCTGCAAGGTGTTGGTGGGGGCTTGGCCCCTCAGAGCTGCGTTCTGATCATAGAGTCTTCGTCAATCTTCAGATACTTTTCATCTACAGACTGCTTGAGCGCCCAGTCATGGAGGAGGCTGTAGTCATAGTGCTCCTCATCCACTTGTTTTAGAAAGGCCAGTCCAGAAATGGCTTGCCACTCTCTGAGAGATGGGATACGGATTTCCTTTACATTTTCACTCCCTGGGGCAAAGCCAAAGAACTTCCTTACGTGCTGCATGGCATAGAGCCTAGAGTGCTGGTCTATTGCTTCATCAAAGAGCTCCTGCTCATTATGGACATAGCTGTTCCAATATCTGAAATGTAGAAAGCTGAGTGGGGAGAAACAGCTTGCCAGGCAGTAAGACAGGAAGACAGTGATGACTACCACAGCAATCAGGAGCCAGCCAGCCACCTTACAAAGAAAAAGCAAATTAAAAAAACTGTTACAGCTGAAAATACTCACAGTGGTAACTTCTGAGCATCAGAAAATCTGTAAAATGATCTTTACTTGCTGTTCCTGAATAATAAGGTTAACAAGATTATAAGCCTGGTAAGGGTCAGTTGCCATGAAACCCAGTCCCTGCCTACTGGAGGCAGCCACATAGTAAAGTTACTTCTTTCTGTCAAATCTAAGGAAGTTCTGTTGTATAATTGCATAAGGATTTTTCCTCCACAGCTATTATTAAGAGAAGCCATCTAATTCCTAGCCTATATTAACTTATATCCTGTTTAAAACCAATTTTCTCTGAAGTGTTATCACTTATTCACCCAGTGTGTAAGTTTTTAGGATTGAGTCTGATCTAAACCCAAGATTTTAATTTGGTTCATGTGGAGCTCTCGCAGCCTGGGCCCCTTCATCATGTGTTTCTTACACTTGAATGAAGGAACTTCATACCCTCCCTGGCTCATGAACTTCAATTAGTGTTACCTGAGAGTACTTTTCAAGACACTGCTCAAAGAAGAATATATCCTCCAGCAGGAGGTAACAAAACAGGACAACCAGACATAGTCATTTATATACCTAAAGTTCAGTTCTACTTACAGGAGCAAAGCAGGCTTCAAAACACACAGAGATTTGGCACTCAAGGCAGAAGATACCAATCCTGTTTTATCCTAACACTTTTCCTGCTGAATGAACTCCAGTTCACATCACTAGATCCACAGGCAACAGCAGCAACACGAGTTACTCACTTGTGACTGGTATCGGAGTACGAGGATCACTTCTTCTCTTGCCTGGGTCAGCTCCGGAGGAACTAACTGGCTGCATGGAAACGCAGCCAGTATCCTGCTGTGTTCGCTAGCAGTGACATTAGGATTAGCTCCATAATAATGCACGGAGACATACTCACTCATGGCACAGACATAATAGGAGCCATTTATCAGGGTGACTGCTAGCCACGTCACTGGAGCAACCAGCGCTCTCCCTGTGATGCTGCACAAGACGAAGCAGATCAGGTTGCATTGCAGTAACCGGTTTGGTGTAGCCCCTTCCTCAAGAGGAGACCTTTTGCCTGTAACCAGCCTCCAAGTCTGGTTATTCAGAGCATAGCCAACAACCAGAAGGATCAGTGCAGGAGCTCCTAGGAAAGCCAGTCCATAGATAAGGTTCTGCCCAACATGACAAGGACAGCTGAATGTAAAAAAGGAGAAGAGTTGCTGCCCACCAATTGTCAATATTGCAATTATAGCATTAGCAATAACAACCTCTTTGCCTTTTAGAAAAGTTAACCACTTTGGAAGAAAAGTCATTTTAGATCTTACTCTTTATCAGATGCTATTGCTTTAAGTTGTATTTAACTAATGCTAATGGCAGACTAGAACAGAACAAACCCCAGCAGCTTAAAAAAACCCAAACAACCCCCAAACACAACACGAAAAAAACCCCCCTGCTAGTCTTTCTCCTCCCACTAATTTTTGATTCTACTCCATGACAGCTAAAAATGTGTTTGCTAGCTTTAAATATACTTACAGACAACCACTCATGTGTTTTAACTGATTTAATAATTTACCTCAGTGGTTCTGGACCATTTAGCTTTTAGGCAATTGTGAGCTCTGCCAGGCCCTTGCTAATTGTCTGAAACTAACAATAAATTCTCCCTACCTTTTGGATGCCATGCAAGGCTATCAAACTGATGACTGCCCTGTCGGGGTTAATTGGCAAGCTGTTTGCTAACCAATGGTAATTAGCAGAAGCATGGTGTGGGACTAGGAAAAAGAAAAAAGGAGATCATTCAGCTAGTGTTCATAAAAAACCAACCAAAGCCTTGTCAAGTGGACTGATTATAAAAACCAAAGCATTTAAAATTTAAAATGCTTCAACTTTAAAATAAACCCAGAAAAGATTCCATAAAGTTGCATCAAGTTTGGAATCCCAAAGCTGTTTGTATTTAATGTCAGTTCTGGTTCTGGGGCACTTTGCTTTCCAAGCACTGGAGTCTGAGATGTGGTTACCTGCTGGACCATGAGGATTTTCATGTTTCCCCTGTAGGTGGCAAGAAGCTAGCACTTCTCTTTTCCTGACAGTGTTGAATGTTTCCTTTGGAAAGCTTTTTATCGTGATGTGTAATCTGCTACTTGAGCAGAGTCAAGCCAGCTTCAGACATGCTCATGGTAATAGCTGGCATTTATATAGCACGCTTGTGACTACAAGTTTTAAGATTTTCTGTATCATCAGTCCTGTTTTCTGGACAGAGGTAGATAGAAATTTTTCAGTTAAATGCTTCCAGAGCTGATTTCTGAACATTGGGATGTATGATCTGGGCTCTCAGCACCTCTCACAATTCAAGCCTTAAACAGAGATTAATTTAAAATGTTTCACTCCTGATGATTTTCTCTGGGTCGCACTTTGTCTATGGTCACGCTATCCAGTAGTTCTGTATGTTGCATATCCTGGGCTGATCTGAATGTGCAAATACTTGTCTTTAAGTTCTGAGAAATCTAACTGCCTGTAATATAAACATTTTTGTCAAGAAATGAAAAAAAAATTAGCCAGAAAGTCTATGAGGAAAATTGTCTTCCCATTACAGATTGTTTTCTCCAGCATGTGTGGACCTGGTCGCGTGACTGACCAAGTCCCATCATGTCTGGCTGCACAGCCTCTTCTCTCCCCTTGCAGAGAGGGTTGCTAATAATAACTTTCCACTCAGAAAGTAGTTTTAGCACCCATGGTATCTGCTTGGGTGGCAGAGCCACTCTCACAGCTGTTACACACACGGGTGGCATGTTGTACACGCCTTGCCTGTTTACTAGGCAAGACCTTGTCCCTCGGGTGCCCTGTTGGGGTGGACGCCTGCTTGTGTCATTCCCAGGCACAACCTGTGAACAAGGTCCTTGCTGGTAATGGGCTCTCAAAGCTATGCCACACCGTTACACAAAATTAAAAGCAGTAGAGAAACATGTTGAAACATTGAGCAGCACTTTGCCACAGCTTTTCTGGAACCCGTTGTTAAGTTCTTGGTTGTTTAGGCACAGTTGTAGCACAGCAAAATGCCGGTGCCGCCTGAACACTGCCATTTTTGAAGCTTCATTTTCCTTCAGTATCACAGGATTTTCAGTAACCTTTTCTTAGTACTAGTGCCATTATATTTTGAAAAAAAATTACCTCCTTTCAATTCAGTGGAATAAACCCATCAGGCTATTACAGAATTATTTTGAAGATGTGTTTTATAAGAGTCTTCCATTATGTCTCCGTTAATTTTAAAATCTCCGATTGATTGCTCCTGAGCTTTCTTTGGGAATCCATGTCTTATTTTGTATTAAGGGAGGAAGGCTTTCCCAAGCATCTCTTGTTTACTCGAGAAACACATTAGATGTGAAACTGAAGAGAGCTACAACACTGAAATATTCATAGTCAGCCTAAGGCTGTTGAATGAGGCAATTTATGCGATCGATACAACTTTGTACTGCTGCATTGTCACTTCTTTGGCATTTGCTTTCATGCTGTGCTGTAAATAATCCTGCTGGGTCATCCTATTATGGAACAAATTACAGGGTTGGATCCAATTAAGAGCTCGGGCAGCACATCAAACCCTTAAGTACTCGCCTTTGCAGAGGAACCTGGAGTCCTGAGGTAGACATTTAGGCTCTTTATCTGATGCCCAGGAAGAGTTAGGACTGAATGCAATCCAAAATACCACTACCTGAGGTGACAGCCAGCTTGCCTCTAAGGCAAAGAGATGCTTATAGCTGACGTCTGAGGCAAAAAGGATACGTGGGGAAACCTTAGCCATGGTTTTGCTTGTCATTTTGCAGGGCTCTGTCAGCTTGAATTCACTGCCAGGAACCTCACTTATGAGAATAAGTGATTTTTTTGAAGAACTGAGAATGGTGTGTCATTTTCTTTTAAAACATGGTTATTGGAAGACATAGTACACCTATCCTCCCGTACACAAACAAACAGGTTTTATTCTTTTGTTTGCTTTTTATTGAAACAAAACAGCCATGACAGAAGGGAGAGATTGGTTTCGGTTCCCTTCTCCACCTGATCTAGTTCAACACTTGCTCACTCATCTCTTTCTTCCAAGAGCTCAGGTATTGTTAGTGATGTGGTGTGACTCTGGTGGGAAGAAGCTGCATTCTCCAGCTTTCCTGCCATAGTTCTACCAGTTGCACTTAGTTCCCCCACAGGGAGGATTTTGATATTTATTGGATCAGAAAAAGATTAGGATTTTGTTATCTAATGACCAGGAAAAGGTAGAGAGAAAGAGGAAAGTGTTCTTCTATTTGCCATATGAAGATTGCTTCCTGTAATGTGGGAAACCTGTGTTCAAGTACTTTTTTCTTCAGGTACCTTCAAACCTCCATCACCTATCTTCTTGTGATCTAAAAGAATTCAATCTTCTGTGAGTGAAATATTTAACACAACATCTGTTGAGCTGGAGACAGAGAGCAAACAAGAGCCTCATCCTGTATTGTACTAATTGTGTATTCTTGTTTTGGCTCAAAGAACTTTTTTAGGTATTTTTTTAGGCATTTGACACCCAATTCATTATTGACCTTTATATTACACTCTGCTCTGGGTTATTAATGTTTGGGAGAATCCTTAGATACTGGACTACTAAAGAGATCACGTGCTTAGCTCTACAGGTTTCAGCTGTCCCATAATAGCCAGTCCGCTATAAGAGACAGGGTGCTGGTGCACACTTTCATGCATGCTTTTGAACTTCAGGAGATATTTTGTGGGGATTTTTTTCAGTTTAATGGGAATGAAGAGAACTGGTGTAGTCTAATGCTCAAGTAGCGTGCCAGACCAGCCTTCTTGGGGCTGAAGGCTAAAATCTTCTGACAAATGTGACAAAAAGGGAGGTGGAGGGCGATGCTAACTTCCTCACTATTCAAATTGCCTCGGATTATTTCTGAGAAGTCCATGTTATGGTTTAAACCAAGTGCCAGATATGTGCCAACCTCTGCTCTTTTCGCAGGGCAGCAAGTCAGGCGACAGTTGAAGGTGGTTTTATTCTGTTCCTGAAGATGTGGACACCATCCACCATCGACTTGTTTCCCTCACTGGAACCACTGAATCCCCAGTTTATTTGGACACACCATTTTAGCTTCATTTTCCCAATCATGTCCAAACCTTTCAAAATGTAGTACAGTCTACCTCATACATCATATTATATGTGTGAATTTACATCTATACATGTGTGCACGTATATATCTTCCAAACAATGCTGATGTGTTCTTACCACGTATTGCACTGTCTGGTCCGCAGTGTTCCTTCATGGTTGCAGTATTAACAATGCAGGCTGAAGTAATTCATCCTTATATTCAGAACTTCATAAATAAATGGTGTTCATTTGTGGGTAGCCTTAAGTGCTTTGTGATGGCTTCACTGCAGTTAAATTATACTAATGATAATCGGTTAGAGCTGGTTTTTAAAATGCAATGCAGTACACTTTCATATGGAATATGGCATGTCTCTTGCAATGAGAGACATATTTGGTGCTTGTCACTGGTTGGAGACAATCTGAGAAACAACCCATCTCAGATTCAATTTAGAAATGCAAGTAACTGTCTAGAGAATTGTAATGTCTGGCTTTTATAATTTATTTAAATTTAAATATAGGAAGTACCTACAATAGTTTCACTTAGAAAATAGAGTTGGATTTTACAGGGCCAGAAAAGCGCCTGGAAAAAAATGGAAGAGGCTTATTTTATTGTAAAGTTGTCAACAACAGCTCGTTCTGTGTTAAAATGAAAGCTGTTAGGATGACTGTGTTTTCCACAGAAAAAGCTGAAAATCCTTATCTCTGTCCTATTTTTTGTTGTTGAATTGTGTCATAACTTTAAGATATAATTTTTTAAAGTAAATTAGTCCTTCTTGTCCCAAATGAACCACATCTACTGCTTTCTGTGTATCTGGAGTAGTAAATACCTGTAATTTTACTGTAGTACCGAATCTATTAATTAATTGAAATTTAATAACAGCATGGCATTCAGATGAGGCCATGTATTTTAACTTCCTTTCCTGAGAGGACTCAGTGGGAACATATGTGGAGATAAGTCCTATAAGGAAAGATGGCTACCTGATTAATTTCCAAATTCACCAGTGACCGTAGTCTAAATTTATTGCAAATCTAAACTAACAGAATAGGCCAGATTTAACTCAGGGAAAAACAGAAAAGGTATGAGCCAAACCTTCCTAGCTGTTCACAGCCAGGATGTTTACAAACAGGGGCTATAATAGCTTAAGAATGATGTAAGATCCCCTAGAAACATCGTTAATGGAAGTGCCATTCGCACAAGCTGGCAGCTGTAGCAGGTACACAGTTTATTCCTCCGGGAGTTTGGGTGCTCTCAATCTGAATTGCCAGCTTTGCAGGAACATGGTGGTAGTAGTGCCTTGTAACCCGTACTGCTCCTGCCCGGGCAGACATTAACTCACCAGACTAAAGCGACAGAAAACTATAGCTCCTTTAAGTTGAAAATGATCAATTTTTAATTACCTTGTGCAGCATTACCTTGCAATTGTGTTTTTATTCTTCAGAGAGGGAGCTTTTGTTAACTCTCCAAACACCAAAACCTGGCAGAAACAAGAGAATGCATCTGCTGTCCCTAAAAACATAAGACATGTGAATCTCTTGGGGCTGCCTGGTTTGACTACCCCTGGCTGTTTGCTGTGTATTTGATTATCAATCATTCTTAAGGATGGAGCGGTTATTTATGTTGTGTACAGGGGCAGATCTGTTGCTGGTCAAATTCCTCCCAAAGGGCTCGGTACACGTAGAGGATAGGAGGAGCATCAGCAGCATTACAGATTGCAGCAAACACATCTCATGCAAAAGGCAGAAGAGCAGAAAGGAGAAAACACAGTGTCTGAGAGAAAACTATGCTGCTTGAGGAGGAAAAGACATAAACTGACAATCAAGTACATCAGGTGGTACACAAGCAACATGTCTCGGCCACCAAGAAGAAAGCAGGAGAACCACAAAATAGTAAGACTTTTTTGTAATGTGTGATTGAAATTGTGCATGGAGTAAGAATAAGCTATTATTGTATTGATGTGTTTTATACAATCATATTTCCGAATAGCCTGAAAGTACTGAAAGGATGGGGATGAGTCTGCCAGGATGAGAGGAGAGGCACTGGCAGCATTTATGGTT
This sequence comes from Butorides virescens, assembly GCA_017310255.1. Lineage (NCBI taxonomy): Eukaryota > Metazoa > Chordata > Aves > Pelecaniformes > Ardeidae > Butorides > Butorides virescens. Next base: position 25,513 of record JADKXX010005737.1, on the reverse strand, counting down.
ACGGTGGGACCCCCTTGTGAGCTGCCAACAAGCTGCCAGCTGTCAAGCAGTGACATGAAAAAACCTGCCCATAGGACTCGGACTCTGTTTGACTCTGAGGGGTAATGCTGAGATTTGCTCTAGGAGCCTTCATATCTCTCCAGCTACCTTGACTATGGCATGAATTGATTTTCAGATAGTCCTGCCCATGAATCCTTGAGGTCAAAACTCTGTTCTTGTTTTGGAGAAAGAAGCTATGCCAGCCACATCTCCACCCCATGAACAGTTACAGGAAGAGATGGTTCACCTGGGACCGCAGCATACCCGGTACCCACTGTGTGCCTCCTACCTAGCAGACCACGTCTTCTTTTGGGGGTGATGTTGCATGAACAGGGGTCCTTCTTCATCCTCCAAATGTTGGGCTTTTTCTATGCACAGGGAGTGTACCATCACAGGATCTCAACATCTGGCTTTAAGGCCAAAATCTGATTCTTGGGGAAACCGTGGTAAAACTCTAACCGTTGTCTTTGAGTGTTGGCTTTCAGCAGTGATCACATAGCACAGAATTCTATCAAGTAGATGTTATATAGACCAAAACTTCCTTCTTTTTCTGCACTTAATATTCTCCTAAAGCTCCGGCAGTTGTTTTAAATATATTGCATGCAAGATTTTTCCAAGAGGCCTTCTTAAACTGCATGGTCATAAAAAGCAGTATTTTGTGCCATTAAAGATACCAATTATTCTCCTTCTTGTTCCCTGGCAGTGGTGCATCTAAATATGAAAAAAACAGGTATCAAGTTTCCTCAGAATCTCTATCTGTGGTCAAAAATCTCTGACTGTTTAGGAATATTTTACCACAATTCCAAAACCCCGAAGTGCCATAATGCAGAAATAAGGCCACAGTGGTTTAAAACCCCCAGTAATAGTATTGTGTCTTGAAGAGAATATGTTGGCATCTAAAAGTATAATTATGACACATGTATCTATGTATACATATGTATAGCAAACTGAAGAGAGAGGAAGTTGCTGGTGAGGAAAAGAGAACATAGACAACTGTAGAAGACTGATTCCAAAACCAAAGTGACTGTCTCACTCACTGGGCATTTAACTGCATAGTTTTACTTTATCCCTAGTGCTGAGATTCTGAACAGGTTTAGGAAAGATGGGCACAACTTTTCTGAGACTGGGATCTGTTCAGAAGCAGAGGTCTAAGCGCTTATAGAGATTTATGGTTAAAGATAGAAATGCCAGGTAAGTTTATGTGCCTCTGTGGTTAGACAGTCATTAAATGAAACACAGAGAGATGAGGATCTCTATTCTGTGTTTGGATGGTTTAAATCCACACAGGTCTTTCTTCAGGAACTTAGAGTCTCAGGGCTCTCTGGATGGTGAAGGGTGATTTTTGATAGGAGTCGGGGCAGTGGAGAAGTTCCAGAAAGCTTTAAGACAATGTTGTGCCAATTTCTGAAAAGGGAACAGACATTGCCACTGAAAAAGAAATAGAGGAATATAATATAATTAAAGTTAATATACATAAGTTTATGGACAAGAAATGCTCACAGAATTACAGAATGGCAGGGGTTGGAAGGGACCTCGGGAGATCTAGTCCAATCTCCCTGCTAAAGCAGGTTCACCTAGAACAGGTTGCACAGGACTTCATTCAGGTGGGTTTTGAATATCTCCAGAGAAGGAGACTCCACAACCCCTCTGGGCATCCTGTTCCAGTGCTCCATCACCCTCAAAGTGAAGATGTTTTTCCTCATATTCAACTGAAACCTCTTATGTTTCAGTTTGTGCCCATTGCCCCTTGTCCTGTCACTGGACACCACTGCAAAGAGTCTGGCTCCGCCCTCGTAACTTCCACCCTTAAGATGTTTGTATGTATTGATGAGGTCCCCTCTCAGTCTTCTCTTCTTCAGGCTGAACAAGCCCAGCTATCTCAGCCTTTCCTCACAGGGGAGATGCTCCAGTCCCCTAATCATCTTTGTAGCCCTCTTCCAGACTCTCTCTAGGAGTTCCTCATCTTTCTTGAATAGAGGAGCCCAGAACTGGACCCAGTACTCCAGGTGGGGTCTCACCAGGGCAAAGTAGAGGGGGAGGAGAACCTCCCTCGACCTGCTGGCCACACTCCTCCTAATACACCCCAGGATTCCATTGGCCTTCTTGGCAACAAGGGCACACTGCTGGCTCATGGTCAGCTTGTCATCCACCTCCCAGGTCCCTCTCGGTAGAGCTGCTTTCCAGCAGGTCAGCCCCCAGCCCGTACTGGTGCATGGGGTTAAACTTCCCCAGGTGCACCACCCGACACTTGCCCTTGTTGAACTTCATCAGGTTTCTCTCTGTCCAGCTATTTCCAAAGGATTGCAAAGTGGCTGATAAACACAATTATGTTGATATAGTATGCTTAAGTTCCTGTAAGGTATTTTTCTTTTTACAACACAGACTTTTTGCTGAGACCAGAACAATACAGAACTGGTATGACTTCCTTCTATTCCATTAAAAACTTGTTAATGAGAAGTTGGCAAAGCATGCAGTATTATTGCAAACTGGAGTTATCACCAAGGCAAGTTTAGGAAATGGTTCCATGCTACTTAAGATTTTGAACAGTGACTTGTTAAAATGGGAACACTGATTAAACTCCAAGCTTTTGATGCAAAGGGAGCAGGCAGAGGTCTTTCCAGCAAGCCGTTCCTCCTTTCCTTGTGTGATTTGTTCTGTTGTTTTCATGGGTATTCACTATTATTTTTTCACAGGCTATAAAGGAAAAGCACCTCTAGTCTGCTCACGTGCCACAGGCCTGTAGCACTTCCTTTAATTAATTTCTGTCCAAGAAGTTTAGTGAGAGTCAACCTAGTCTCTCGCCTAAAGGCCAGCTGCTACCCCTGCTAAATACAGCCAATTCTGCAGTGATGTGGAGGTGATCTGGCAGGGCACGGAGGGAAGAAAACTTTCCTCCAGCTTGGTGCACAGCTGAAGATCCCCGACTAGTGCTTTTAACAGGATCTGTGCAGAGATATGCCTTGGACCTCTTCAGTTGCTCTCCGTGCTCCTTGGGCAGATGGCTGTAATCCTCACCCATCCCCTCCATCATGTGGTGGAGCCATATCAACCACATCTTCTCTACTGAGATACAGAAATAATGTTGCAACGAGATTGTCCAGGCATTTGGAGAGCTAGTATTGACAGTGATTCAAGTTACTCGTAAAGACTGATAAAGAAGGGGAAATGTCAATGGGACTGATTCCTTTCTACTCTGCTTATTGTTATTCTTTACACTTGTGCTGAATTATGGTATTTTTTCATTACTCTGAGCTAATTTTTTTATCTTCTTTTTAGTTTTTTGGGAAAGCAGTTGATGATCTGAATCAGATCAACCATACCTTTGTGAAGGCACTGGAATTTCTGTGTATATACTGTTGTTCCTATTGTAAAAGGACTAATAGCTCATTGCCTCTGTTATTCTTCCTGCAACTAAATGCTTGCCATTAATCTTGGATGGTGTTTGACAGCATTTGTCAATCCAGCATACATACGTGCAGCTACAGGGTGCAAGAATGCACCTGATGAAAGTAGCCATATGCCAAGAAATGGTATTCCTGACAAGAAAAATCCCTGTACAGAGACTCAAGTGGCGATCAATTCAGGTTTTGTCACACTTGAATTGTGAATTTCAGTGATTACACATCCATGGACAAAATTTTCTTTGTTAATGCAAATGTTGTTTTTGCTTGCTTTGAATACAGTAGCAGCTCAAAAGCATGGAAAAGTTTGGTTCTAATTTGCTTAATTTTCAATTTCCACCTTTTCTGGCAGAGCAGAGAACTTTTTGTACTCACGTATGGGGCTTTGGTAGCCCAGCTGTGCAAGGACTATGAAAAAGATGAAGATGTCAACACCTGTTTGGATAGAATGTAAGTACTGCTTTAAACCATTCAGCTTTATCGGTAATGCTATTTGTCCACCTGTATGTTGCCTTTCAGCTTTATGTCTGTTACTTGATGAGTTCCAGCACTCTGTCTAGGATTACAGAGATCACAGGGATAAGGTTCAATATTCTGTCAACGGAAATAACATAAATTTGTGAATTAGGATCAACAATTAGCTTTTGAATTCGCAGAAGAAGTGTCAGGATTATTTTGATAGCTTACACTTGTTCCTTGTTGATCCTTTGTTACGCTAATCAATAATATAAACTTCTTAATTTCACCTCCTACAGCCATGTATTCAATTTCCACTTCCATGTTAACTCTCCTATTTCTTCCTACCCATGTTATTTCAAACTAGACAAGATTTTTGTTTCTCACGTGTATTTTCTAGTTGACGTGCATTTCTGTGTTTGCCATCGACGTGGCCTCCCCGTGGCTCCCCCTCATCTAGCTGCGCTGTGGTTTTGTGACTTGGACAGCTCAGAAGTTGTCACAGCGCCAGGTTGCAGGGATTTGGCTCAGGTGACTCAGTCCATAGGCAGCCGCCTTCCCCAAGGGTGTCATTCCCGTGTCTGACTTGGGTGCTCTGAATTGTCCCCTGCGGGGTGGCTCTCTTCCCCCCTTCGTGGGTTAGGGGCAATTGGGCCTCTTGCCTTTAAAAGACCATGCAGTCATGAGTGAGATAGCACAAACAGTCAAGGAGGAACTGATTTTTACAGGGATAACCTCTTTGGAAAATGAAGATCCTGTGTTTATAGGATCCCATCACTCCGACTGAGATGCCTAAGCATTGTCACGGTAAAAATAATGATGTCACAGAAAATCAGCAAGAAACACCTTTTGAGCTCGTTAACATGAAAAGATACTAAGATCTTTGGCAGAAGAGTAGGGCTTGTGTTTTCAGGCAAAATGGACACGCAAAATGGATTTACAGCAATCAGTGGACAGAATACTGGGCCACTTTACTACTAATCTGAAAGTTTGCAAACAAGCTGTAGTCCAATACCTATCGAGGGAAGCGAGTAAAAAAAAATCATTGGCCCAAAAGAAAAGTCATTTATTCACAAATAAAGAAGGGACAACATCCCTCAGATATTTATTTTTTATTAATCTCTCATTCAGCTCTGATGAAAATCATGCATTTCAAAAACACCCAGGCATCTTTATGATGCTGTGGTAGAAATTACTAAAGGGTAGTTTTGGAAGATGTGGAGATGTATTTTACTCTTTGTGGTTTTATTATTACAGCTGTTTCTGTAAAATCTTTTTGGTTTTGTCTTAATAAAGACTTGATAAAATAATGGCAGGTTTCATTAAAGCAATATGGCCATCTTTCCTTCTGTGAAGATGAAAAGAGCCCAGCTTGAGGAAGAAGCCTCACAGATTAGCAGACCTGTGACAGCTGGGGACAGTATTCTTAGCTCGCTCTATATATACATGTACCTATATAATCGGTAGTGTGAAGGGTGTTTTTCACTATACAGTTACCAAACAGCTGCTTGCCAATTTATTATTCATTTGGCTTTTCAAATCTAAGGCATAAAAGTTGAAAAGGATCTAAGTAGTCTTGTATGTCACCAATACATACCTTGCTAACTGCTGATGACATATTTACCAACATTATTGATATTGATACTTAAGCAATAAATAAATATTTCATTGTTGTCTGATGCATGACATATGCAATTTTAAACTTCACGCTGCCAAAACCACTTTTTGGTCTTGTCATCACATTAGACGTCAGATCACTTTTTGGCTTCTTGTCAAAGACGGGGTACAAAATCAGTAAGAAACTCCATTGAGTTCAGGCTGCTTCACTGAGGGTGTAGGGCCTCTGACAAACAGGCAGAGACTGCCAACATTCACATAAATGGAAAGGACAAATTCCTTAAAAACATTTCTGAATTGAGTTCACATTCTTTCATAACATTCGTGTCAGTCTCTTTCCCTTTTCCAAAAAATACTTGGAGGCACAGCTATTTTGCACACTATGTAGTTACTGACCTTTGTTAATGTGTGCGAGCTAAGAATGAATGTGTGTTTTACAAAAAATTCCATTAACTTCCATCTTTTTTAATTTCATTGCTCTGAAACTGTAGTGTTTTAAACACAAAATGAAAATGGTGTTGTACTGAAACTGTATATTAACTAGCAACTTTTGGATTCTTTCTGCAACTAGTAGATGAAGGGAGAGAACATGTTAGAGAAAAGACGAAGAGGGGATTGCGGAGGAAGAGCGAAAAATGAGGTGAAGAGATAAGAGGATAAAGTGGAAGAGGTCAGGTGTGAGTCCATTTCCTAGGAGTTTTCCTGGCACCTGAACGCTGCAGTGAGGGTGCTGAGGATTTGCTGAGCTCCACACCAGCCCAGAGGGGAATGCTGTGACCTGAAGGTTGCTTTGCTCTCCTTGACAGAGGCAGCATGAGATGAACTCTGGGATCACAGAGGAACGGAGAAAATCCTGTGCTATGTCACCCTATCCTATTTTTAGTGACAAAGCAGTATTAATCAGATGTATTGTTTGTATGTTATTTGTATATTATACTCATGTAACATCTAATACTCATTCATATATGTAAGTACAAAGGTATGTATAGACAATGAGTATATAAACAACATTCATATCATCCTTGCCAGGAGTATAGTGCTTAAAGGAGTATGATTCCTTAAATGACTACATGAACAGCAATCCCACTGTGCTACAAAATGTGGTAGAAAGAGGAATCTAGACCAGCAAAATCTGTTGTTCTCAAAGCCGTTCATTTAGCAGCATGCAGCTGTTTCGCTCAGAAAGCACAAGAGGCAGATCGGGGAGATGGTAGATGGCAAGAAGTTCCCCATTTTGAATGTTTACTTTCTTTGTTTTCTCCTTAGGGGATACGGCATTGGTGTAAGGCTGATAGATGATTTTTTAGCTCGTTCAGCTGTGAAAAAGTGCCACAGTTACTCTGAGACTGCAGACATGATTGCACAGGTAATAAGATTTGCATTCTCTAGAGCTTCATCAGCTTCACTGGTCTTAGCTTTTCTCTCCTCCTCTATCAGTTTGCTCAAGAACAGTTACCTACATTTTCTGCTATATCATGATTGTCTTATCAAAACCCACTCTTTTCCACAATTGCACCCGTGCTTCCATTTGGTCAAATACAGCCTTTTCCTTACCTATAACTTCATATCAACCAGTAGCTCACAGAGGTTGGCCTTGAGAGGAGACATCAGTTTCTACCTCTGTAGCATGGTGCTACATCAGGCTGGGAAAAAAACAACAGTCAATGGAACATAAAAAATTTGATGTTTAGTGAGAGAAGAATTTTGTGGCTGGTCTTGATAAAACCACAGTGGTAAATTTATGACAAAGGGTCGTCAGAACCACAGAACTGGTTCACATGGGTATTAGTTTTATATCGGAGTTGAGGACAGAGAACCCAAAATGGGGTAGCACCTGTGAGAGGCTGCCAATCCCCAACCTAAACTAGCCTTAAAGTCAGTTGCTAAGCTGAAATTAAAATTCTTCTCTTCCTAGTATGCTATGAGGTGTTTTGCCATTAGAAGAAGTTAGAAGTTCCTTTTTGTTTGCTTCATCTTAAGCTGATTTATTCTACTCTTGCCAGAGAACACAGCAACCAACAAAAAAATGATCCAGTTTTAAAAAACTTCAAATCATATATTCCCTCACTTTTTAAAAAATTTCTTCTAGGAGCATAAGCCTTAACCCTCTCATACAGATCTTAAAATTTGATATTTTTAATCCTGCCATCTGAATGTCCTCAGCTTCTCCGTAATTATCTTAGATGTTTTTAACCTTAAAATAGTTATATTAGGAATAAGCTGCAGGATTTTCAGCAAAAGGAAGACTCAGTGGTAGCAGAGAAGAACTGTAGGAAAGGAAAATGAGAGGAACATTTTCCTCACTACCCAAAAATCTAATAATAAAATCAGAAAGATAAAATCAGAGTGGGTACTTTTGCCGCCTTTGATGGAATTTTCCCTTTTATTGAATAGCCTTTCACACTACTGTCAGACAAGAAAGATCTAGGAGGAAATTTAGTAGCAATATATGGGTTTCTAAAGATGTATTTTCGCCCCCATGGGCAAGTCAGATTTCCTGGGGAAGCTCAAAGAGAAATCCATCGGACGCCCAGCCCCTTGGGACTGCTGAGTCACCATAAAGGAGGTGGTGGTTCATGGATACCGAGTTAGTTATAGTTAGGGTATACCCAGCACCTGCTCAGGTCATGGCGAATGATCCCTTTTACCCTGTATGGTTTTCAGCTATGAAGTGTTGCCAGTGAGGATATGCCTGGCCTTTCCCAATGGCAAAAATTAACCACGCTTTATAACAAAGAACTGTTTGTTTTAAGAGGAGAGATTGGGGCATCAGTTAATTGAACTGAGATTCACTTCCACTGGCTCCATACTTTCTGATTGCTTGAGAATTACCAGCAGCATCAGCTAAATGTGAGCATTATGTTTGGCCACTGACTGCAGAACTGGGAAACAACAGGCTTTCTATGCAGTGAACTAAGGCACTGGTATATGCTGGTTATACAGGAATACCGTGGTGCCAAGTGTACATGGATGTTATCAGGTGACGTGCGATCCTGCTCGCATTAACCACGCCAGAAATGCCCACGTTACATCTGACTGAAATGGAGGGACAGAAGTTGTGTTATCGTTCCAAAATGCTTGTTGTAGAGGAACTGATGGCATTTGCTGTTGCTGGCAAGGCTATAAAGTGCACATCTGCACAACATCCCCCCCTCCCCCCCCATGATCTGCCAAAGTTTTAAAGCAGAAGCAGGTGACATTACTAAAAGCCAGCCAGATCCCATTAGCTCTTAAAAGAGTGGAAGCTAAATTTCTTCCTGAAGTAAAGTGTATTTTGGAGTCTCAAATCAGGATGATGTATAACAAAGCTCCTCCTTTGGAGGAGCTGCACTGGGGCAGAGGATCCACTGGAGATAGTGAGGGCAGCTCATGGAAAACCATGAGACAAGCAGCATTTCAATCACTGTATTAAGATACACCGTCTCCTTAAAAGAATGATACCAGGCTGCAAAATCTTGGTTTTGTTAATTTTTATGTTCTTCTTCAGGTGGTATTTGTACTTTATTTTCCCTGGATTTTCACATATATGCCAGATATTTGGTTTTCTGTGTCTTATTACTCATAGTTCCCTTATTTACAAGTGCTGTAGAACGATTGAAACATCATTCTTAAGGACAAGGATTCAACAACAAAATGGAGTGAGGAATTAACCCTCAAAGTAGGGAAAAAGACACTATTTCTCTGCAGCTTGTGCTTCAAGAGAGACTTACTGAGAGAGATAAAAATACTTGGCAAGACTGGAACAAACTTTAAAGCACACAGTCTCTTGAAAAGACTATTTTTAGCAAACTAAAAGAGGAGTTATGTAGTAGGAGTAGGACCTTTCTGAGGCAAAATGTGATATGGGAAGCATTTTCACATTTCTGTGGCAAAATGTTTTTTAAATAGTTTTCAAGTTTGAGGCACATACCAACACTGAGCTTGTCTGAGGCACGTACCAACAAAACATGTAAAATGACCCAGCAAGTAACTGCAAATACGCTGTTAAAGTTATGGGCTCCGAATTACACGGCTGTTTACATGATCTCCTTAACCCTTCAGCCATAGCGTCCTCAGCCAGGAGAAAGTGCTTAAATACTTAACTGTGCTAACTCTTTTGAGGTAGAAGTCTGCTTGGGGATGAGTATGTGAGTAAAACCAGTTAAAAGTTAAAGTAATTAAGGCAGTTAAGCGGTCCAAGTAGTTAGAGCCAAATGTCCTGTAAATGTAGCTGTTATCCTGCAGTCCTTTGGAAAGCAAAGGAGAAGACTGTAAGATCAGGCTGTGGGTGTTGCCTGTGGAAATGGAAAGTGATGAAGCAAAGGGAAAAAACATAAAATGAGGAGTACAAAGCCAGCTTGCCATATTAAGAAATAAATACTGGAAGAAAGGTGTACCTCAGGCAGTGACCGAGGGCTTAAAACTTCAACCAGTGGTTCAGACTGCAAAGCCTGGGATTTACTGCTGGTTTGTACTGGCCTGGAGAAAGGCCAACAAGTTTTGATGATGAGCCAAAGTGAGTCCTAGACCAAGTTCCCATGGTGCTCACTGACTTCTCGTGTTGGTGCTGTGACTTTGCGTGGTTACAGTCAGGACTGAATAAAAACAGATAAAACAGGCCATGTAAAAGTAGGCTTTCTGTTCACTGGAAAATTGGGATAAGAAAATGGGAACCAACTGAGGAATGGGATTAAGAACAAAGCTCAGGTGAAGAAGTAATGCCCAAGACTGGATTGAGAATTTGGATCTGAGTATAACCAAGGATTACTTCTGAAATGAGGGTGATACTTTTGCTCTATAATCCCACAGAATCAATTTTTTACTTCAGTTCCCCCTCACTAGACCTTGACATCATTGATCTGATGGAAAAAGATGCTAGAAATAAACAGCTTCTTGTTTTAGATTTAATCTGAAGAACCATGTTCCTTTCTCTAGCACAATGTCACCGTGCCCCAGGAGGGGTCTGGGTGCGCTACAGGTGGGAGCAGCCGGGCCATACCCTCTGGTCCACAGTGAGCTAGAGCTGGCTCACAGGCTCCACAGATGCATTCATCCCGTGCTGTGCCTAAGGATATAGCCCTTGCTGAAAAGCAGTGACTGGAGAGATGGGCTTTCCTGTGGAAGCTCAGTACCCCATGAACACAGCAAACATACATCTCTGCAGCTGCTTGGGGACCAGCAGGGCTGGGGTAATCCAACCATGTTGCTCCCATGCCCAGAGTTGTAGGACAAGAGACATGATTCCCCTTCCCATGGGAGGTCCTGCCGCGCAAGGTCCCTATATATTGGCATATGGCCAGTTTGAAAGCCTGACGGATTTACGAAGCTGGGAAATGTTGCTCTTCCAATCTCAACCATGAGAGGGAAATGCATACAGCAGGTCACTGTGCTAAGCGGTAGACAGTAAACTGAAAAATGAAGTGCTGCACTGTAAAGAGTAAAGAAAACTTTACAGGTGCATGGAATCAGCAGCAGATGGCAAAACCTTTAAAGCATCTTGCTCTTCCCAAACACCGATGGGGGGAAAGTACTAAGAATGAAAAGTATGCTAGCAAAAATGTTATTTTGCCTGTCTTTCCCCTTCTAAGCAGATTAATTCCGGCCCTTCATTAATCTTGTTATTATGTCATCTGAAATTATGGTTTCAATCTTTTTAACAGTCTGCATTATCACTCAGTTTGCAACATTACTTACTCATAGAAAGTTTTATAGTGAAAAGTCCCCAGTAGTATATAAAGGAACTGGTAAGTTAGTGGCCTCCTAAATATCTCAGTAATTCTAGACTATATTTGAGCACCATTAAAATGTTCAAGAATTTTATTCTTGCTGCTTGAGAGAGATGGGATGCTGTTTGAGGGCAGTGGTACATTTTTAATTCTGACTGCATAGATTTCTTGTTTGACATTAAGCAATATATAATCCCATAGAGTTACAAGTAACATTTTCAAAAGAGATTTTTTTTTTATATGGGTGTCATTTTGGTGGTGAGCCTATGTACATGTCTAAACAGATATTTGTTTTTCTTCCATTTCATATAGATAGAAATGAGACAATTTATGGATGCAACTTTCAAAACTGTTCATTCATTTTGCTTCCTTGTCTTTTGGGGTCACAATGAATGATTGAAAAGACCTTTATTTTACCCTCTGAGAAGCTGTATATGGTAATTTTAAAGGCATTTCTGTCATAGCCTGTTTTTAAAAAAAGGTGCTCATATCTATTCACTGAATTACTTATCTATGTACTTAAATTGTTTTTTCTGCTAAGACTTTTTTTACAATTTTCACTTTTTAGCTGTGCAATTTTGCCTTAATTTGGTGCTCCACTGCAAACCAGCTACTGGTTTTGCATAGTTTCCGTGCAAGTTCTCTTTTACACAGGAAATTTTAACAATAGAATTTGGGCAGATTCATCATACTGTAATGCAAAGTACAGCTGAAACTAAACTGAAAGCATATGAGGGCCTAGCACGGTTAAGTAGTTTTTGTTCTTGTAACAAAAACTTGAAGTTTGACGGAGCGGCAGATGTGTAGCGGAAGAATAGTTAAGAGAATTTAAATGAGAAAATTGGGTTCGCTCAGAGGAGAAGAAATAGTAAACTGAGGGACAAAGCACAGAGTATTGAGCAGAGGTTTCCTGTTTATTTGTGCACTCATGTTTTGATGGACATCAGAGTTAATGCAGAATCTAAATTTTCCAAGAGAAAATGTTGGTTCTGCTGTTTGGACTTTTTTTTTTACTTTTTTTTTTGGATAGTGCTGATAACAGCCTTTGCCTCTTTCCGAGCTGACATGGTAGCTGCTGAACTTTAATTCCGGGGCAATGTTCTTACAAAACAGCTTTTGTGGTAGCTGCTTGAAGGGCGGAGTTAAATTTGTCAAAACCAGATTCCCATTGAAAATACAGAGTCAAACTGGCTTTTATTTTTGTCTGGTTTTATAGAAGTATTCCAGCATCCACATGGCAATGGCAGTAAGTTACAGGCATTTTGGTAAGACAAGACAGTTAGAGTAACACAGCCCTGGGAATGAGGGTCAGCAAGAGGCTTTGGCTCCTGCCAGGCACGTGTTGTGTTCAGCAGCTGCTCTTGGAGGTGGAGACACCCTCAGCATGGGCTACCTGCGAACACAAAGCGGGGTAAGGATGAGGAGAGGAGAGTGAACCTTGGTTTTGCCCCTCCGTGATCAAGGGGAAGGCCGAGCTGGGAAACACTTGTGTTTCAGATGGTCCTGGCTACTCAGGTGCAGAACTTTCAGCTTTCTCCTGAGGAAAAAGAGGGTGCCTAGATCCCAAAGTGGGACCCCTCTGTCCTCTCAGTTTTCCCTCTGCCAACTATGCTTTTGCCTGTGTGTCCCAGCTTTTATATCACAGTGGAGACCCCATCCTTACATCAACCCTCTTGTTTCATAGAATCATAGAATGTTTTATGTTTGAAGGGACCTTTAGAGTTCACCTAGCCCAACTCCCCTACAGTGAGCAGGGACACCACTAACTCGATCAGGTTGCTCAGAGCCCCGTCCAACCTGGCCTTGAATGTTTCCAGGGATGGGGCCTCCACCACCTCTCTGGGCAACCTGTTCCAATGTTTCACCACCCTCATTGTAAAGAATTTCTTCCTTATCTCTAGTCTAAATCCACCCTGCTGTAGTTTAAAACCATTACCCCTTGTCCTGTCACAGCTGGCCCTACTAAAAAGATTTTCCCCATCTTTCCTATAGGCTCCCTTTAAGTACTGAAAGGCTGCAATCAGGTCTCCCCACAGCCTTCTCTTCTCCAGGCTGAACAACCCCAATTCTCTCAGCCTGTCCTAATAAGAGAGGTGTTCCAGCCCTCAGATCATTTTTGTAGCCCTCCTCTGGACCTGCTCCAACAGTTCCATGTCCTTCTTGTGCTGAGGGTTCCAGAGCTGGATGCAGGGCTCCAGGTGGGGTCTCACTGGCGTGGAGTAGAGGCGCAGGATCACCTCCCTTGACCTGCTGGCCATGCTGCTTTTGATGCAGCCCAGGATATGGTTGGCCTTCTGGGCTGCCAGCATGCATTGCTGGCTCATGTCTAGCTTTTCATCCATCAGTACCCATATTCCTTGATCAGCTCATCAACCTACTTAGCGTCCCTACTTGCTTTGGTTTTCTGTGGTACTGCTGAGGAAGGAGGTGGAGAGACAGCTTTGGGAAGGGAAGCTTGGCGCAGGTAGTGGGGACATCCTGCTAGGTGGTCTCTCCTCTCCCCTCGCATGTAGGGACGAGGTGAGATGGGGCTGGGCAGTAGATGTTGAGGCATCTCTCATAAAGAAAGGGAAAAGCAGACAAACAGGGAGGGATGTGTACTCTGGAATTAGGTAGTTGCTATGATAGGAGAGGAGCCCGGGGAGAAAAATGCATATGCTCCAGACATGGTGTCAGACATGCCTGCTGTTGCGACTTTCATTTTGACAGTGCTGACTCTGTGTTTTTGGCTGCAGCAGGTACATTTAGGCATACAACATGTTCTAAGTCTGCTGCAAAGTAGCTCAGCTGGGATATAAAACTTTAAAACATTTGCTCAAAGACCACAAGTTCTTCAAAACACACAGAGAACATTCTAAGCAGAGAGTGGAATTAGCTCTTGGATTTTATTTTTAAAAAGAGAATTGGTCTGTAAATGCAGCTAGGTGTTTTTTTCTGCTGAAGCAGCACAGTGGGTATGAGAACAGCTGGGCAGAGTACCCCTGGTTTGTTGATAAGTGCGTGATTCCAGCAGAGCAAAAACATGATTCTTTCTTTGCGGGCGCAGGGAGACTGGCAGTCAGATGCTGCATAAAAGCCTGCCCAGTCACCCCAGGGAAAGAAACTTGGCAGAAACTTTGTTCTCCTTTTATACAGTGTTTGCACGTGGTGAATTCCAAGGGGGTGAGGTAAAGTGTAGGGCTCTGGGGTGAAACGCATTTGTCAGGAGCCCTGATTGTGCACTTGCCTCATCTGCGTTGCCTGCCGGTTCCTCTTGCTCCAGACACTAAGTTTCCTAAGATATTCGGCAAAATGAAAATCAGCCTGCTGCAAAAATATTTTCTTGTCTTAAAATGTGGAATTTCCTTCCAGGCCCTCTGTCGTACGCTGGCTGCAGGCCCCGTGCAAACAATATCATATAGCTCTACAGGCTGCACCCTCTGCCCGAAACCCACTCAGAACAGGAGCTTTATACCTGTACAGAGAGAAATTCTCAGTGGGAGAAAATAATACCAAGTACTCCATGGAGGCAAAATATCAGTGATGCGTTTTCATTATTGTAACAAAGCGCTAACAACAACTGATGATGTTTCAAAACAGCGTGTCATTTTTTTAACAAAACCACAGAAATGCTGAAGCATTTGGTCATTTCAAGTTCTTGGTACTCTACACTCTGGCTGTAAGATTTGTCTAAAAAATTACCTGGCACCTCTGCCAATGGAGGTCACTGCCCCATGTCCCAGCCAGAAGTGTCAGGGATGAAAAGACCAGGGCTCGTGGATGTGACCATCCGCGGCATTCTAGGTGCAACAGGAGAGCAAAGACACTGAGATGCCTTGAGTGACCACTGGTGCCTCAAAGCAATGCTGTACCTGCAAATGACCTCGAAATGACCTCGAAGCAAAACCTTTACTTTCTGTGGGCTGTCAGAAAGCCACACACATCTTCTATTATTATATTCACGCCTTTTAAATGGTGTTACTCTATTATAGTCTCTTGATTTACATAGGATGAGCATACTATAGGGGTTTTTATATACGATATTGTTAAAACCCTCTTGTAGAAGTTATTATTCATCTCTTTTTGCTGTCAGCTCTTGATCCGGAGCCAGCGACATTAGTAGAGCATGAACCCTAAGTGCAATGGAGGACCGCAGCCTTTTCAGTGATGTAGGGAAATAATTTCATTCCATCCTTTTGGAGCAAGTTTGTAACTGGGGGGGAACGTGATGAAGAAGAAAGAGGCCATTGTGAAAAAAATAGAGAGATGAAACCAGCTAGAAGTATGCTGTATTAGCAAGACACAAACAAAGCTGAAAATATATTTAATCTATGGTATTTCCCTTGTGTCTACAAGTCCAGCATTGTTTCTCTCTCCTCATTGATTTCTTTGTGGCCTTCTTCAACTAGCTTGTGAATTGTGCTATAATGCTGTTTGCTACTGCTGAAAGAGTAAAGCTGGGAAGCATCTTCCCATGCCTGAAAAGCTGGCAGGGGAATTGCTTCTGGTTCCTTGTTCTCAAAAAAGCACTTCAGGTTTCGCTCGCTCAGCTTGGTGGCATACAGCTGGAAAATCTGCTCCAGTTGCTCCTTCTCCTTCTCCATGTACACCCTCCAGAACTTCAGCTGGAGGTGGCTGACTTTCGACTGGCATTTGGCACAGCAAGTGGTTAGCAGGGAGAGAAGAGCTGTGGTAACTATCACACACCAGCCTAAAATCTGGGAAAACAAAAGAAATGCGTTGCAGGTTAAAAAGGCCCAAGTGAAAATGCTACTTAAATCAAGGATGCCTGACAGAGCGACCACACTTTGTATGGAGGGCCTGACACTCCTCTCGGGACCCCACTGCGGGTGTCTCATCCCAGTTTGCATTTGGTGCCTGGCGTTAGTGTTGATGGCCAACCATACAGGGACCAAAGGGAAGCAGAAGACATCAGGACTGCGGCTTCTCAATAGAGCCCATTTTGATGTCTCTTTCTCGGGAAGGCAAAAGCTGGTTGATTTTTTACAGTGGAAGGTAAAACGCTCAAGAACAGTTGGATTATACTAGACTCCGGCTGCCTCCCCATCGCATTTTATAACAAGGGGCACTTGGATAACAACAGCTGAAGAGACATGTCCAGCGCAACGGCAGTGGCAGGTTCAGGGACAGATGATCTCAAACCAGACCTCAACTACAAGACTGTGTATGAAGAAAAATCTCAGAGAGGTCTAAAAGATCAATTAAATAATGTTATGGCTGAATAAAGCTATGCAGAAAACAGAGCAGGCCTGAGAGCAGGAGTAGCGCCTGGGTAATTTGGAGAGGATATTAATGAGAGTTGATTGCAAAACTATAACCATCTGGCATCCAGTGTATTGAATTGCTCACTGAAGTCTGTCACGCAAAGGGAAAAATGCAATATGGAGAATAAAATACCACAATCATTAGATGGTAAATGGTTTTCTATTTCCTGAAAGCATTAAATAACATTACCCAGCAAGAATTAAGATTAAGACACAATTCTGAATTGTGACAAACAACAAAACCAAAAAGGGTAAGTAACTTTTGTCCTAGATCAACCAACCTTTTAAACCGTGACCATTTTTAGACATGTTGTTTTCAGACTTCTTTTTAATTAAAACAAACAAACAAACAAACCAACAACTGCATTAATTAGCTAACAGGAATATAAATGACGGTCCTAAATTTAAAAAGCGTTCACCAATTCTTTTACCAGGAGATTCACTGAAACCTACACTATTCTTGTGAACTTTTTTTGACTTTGATGAATCAGCCCTTTGTAGTGGAAAATCATTTTCATGCCAGAACTTGTATAAAATTAGCTTCTTGCCCAATCCTGTGAGAATGCTGGGAGAAGAGGGCATGAGAAAGAAGAAATAGTGTGTGCATTGGCAGGTCTGTGTTGGCACCGGAGTAGAGCCCAATTCATCTACACGCTGATTAGAAATAGTTGCTGTATTTTCAGAGAACTTTGGCTTTGCTGAAATATGCTTTTCCAGCATCACTCAACCTTTTTTTTTTTTTTGTAGCAACTGCAGGGTTTGACAAAATTCTGTTAAGAACATTTGAAAAGAAAGAGCTAATTTCAGGATTAGAGCAAGGGCTGAGGGTGGGAAAATGTGCTTGAAATTATTGTTGTGGGATGTTCTCCTCTAAGGAGAGCAGAGGTGTGAACACATTTTTTTTCATGCCTAGTGCCACTGGCCTAGCCAATAGTTCTACCCACCTACTCCACTGCAAAGTGTAACATTTGCAAAAAAACCCCACACCTTGTTTTCAAACAGCGGAACAAATTTCAGTCTGGAACAAATCTAGGTTTCAGAGACCAATATGAACTGGAACTGATTTCCCATGCTTTAATGGTGATGATATGGAGAGCTGCACCCTTTCTTGTGCGAACTCTTGCACTGATGTTAAAGAAATGACTGCCAGTCAAAATCTGTATTTAGCTGAGCGATTATGAAAAGTTTCCTCAGGGAAATACATGAAACAGAGAAACTTGACAAACAGTTATTCTTAGGGACTGGTATGGAAGAATAGCTTCTCTTTCTTTTATTTTTCCCAGTCACTTTGTACTGACTGATGATTTCTACGGGTATTTGAGAAACTGCTCTTTTTAGCAGCTTTTTACTTTCTTGCAGCTTGGAGAATGAACCCATGTATTCTCATGCTGTGTAAATTGAGTCACTGGTCTTTCCCTATTTCCTACCCATACAACTTAAAGTCTTAAGCACTAGCTGTTATTTCCTTCTAAAATGCTCAAATAAATTGTTTTGTCTGCAGTGCAGGCTGTGTCTGCATTCCAGTCCTATTTGCATGAGGACTTGAAAATAAAACTGGCTCTTGGGGAGGAAATGGTTCCAGATGGATACAATCGTCTGACAAAAACTTACTGGCTCCACAGGCTGTTTTTCCTTCCTGCCGATAATCATCTTTCCATCATTTGCTGTAGCCTTTTTTTCCCCCCCCTCTGTTTTGATTTTTTTTTTTGTCTCTGAATTCATTTATTGGCAGTGAGCAGAAATGTATCACATGAGTATAGTAAAATGCAATACGATCTCAGCTTTGCATGTTCTGCTTGTTTTGTTTTTGCATTTCTTCCTTCCTCCAAGCAGGACAAAAGCATGCTCTCACCTGGCATCATGAACGTGAGGAACACAAACAGAAACACACTGTGTAAGCAGTCACAAATCTGCCACAAACCTTATTTTCCCGTATTTTTCTACTGTTAGTGACCTAGGATTTCCTTACAGTTATCACGATGGTATAAAATAGGAGAGCACAGTATGGATTTTTTAATAGGACAGACCCCTTTAATGGGGTGACATCTGTTAATTCAGCCTCCTAAACCATGCAGTAGTTTTTCCTCTTTAGAGCAATCTTCATTCAGGAAGAAAGCTTTAATTTATCTAGTCTTATAGATCCTGCTGTCAGCGGGGGCCCCCGGGAAGCATGGCACGGCTCAAACTGAACTAGAAGATGGTTTGATTGTATTTTGCAAGGCTGCATCATGCCAAAACTTTGTTTACGTGAAACCAACGGTTTCATCTCAGCATCTGACACCAGCATCTTCCACAGATAAATCACAGCGGCAGCACAAACTGCATAGTGCTCTTCCTTTATTTTTCTTACCTGGGACTGCGCTTGAAGAGTCCGTTTCAGTTCGTCACTCTCTGAAAAGGGCATGGAGCTTTTGTCACAGGCTACCTTGTGTAGCTCTTCAAAGCACTTGGTAGATTTGCTGTGGCAAACTGCATGTAAGTAGGAAGGGTTTTTCAAGCCACTCATGGCACATTCGTAAAAAGTCCCGTTGAGCAAAGCCACAGAAAGCCACATCACTGGGGCTACCAGAGCATTTAAAGTGATTTGTCCAAAGACGTAAAAGAAATGGCAGATATTCCCTCTGGGGAATATTTTTCTGGGATTCGCCCAGCAGCCTGTAAAGAGTTTCCAGGTCTTGCTGTTCAAGAAATATCCAATAACTAGCAAAACAAAAGCTGGGGAGAAGAGAAATACCAAACCGTACCTGAAGTTTTCATTGCTGCAGGGGCATCTGAAAGCAACAAGAGAAAACACACGTTCACCTCCCATTGTCAGCAGCGCCATAAAACTGTAACCTATAGCGGTTTTCTGGTGCATGAAGAATTTCAGGATTGTTTGGAAGCCATCCATGTCTGACACTCACTAAAGAGAGAAAAATCAAGGCACTTTTATCTTCGGTCGTAGCACTCTGTAGTGGTGTAGCAGGGGAGAGCTCTCGAGAGGAGGAACAGCCTGCTGCTAGTCCGCCTGCGTATGAGCTGTCTAGATAACGCCATGATGTCACCGTCTGGAGAAACGCACTCACGGGGGACCCTTCCACTAGCAGAGCAGATGTTGCACATTTACAGTAACATTCGTCAGTAGTAGAAGGAAAGCAGGCGATGCTCTATATAATAAAATAAGTGTGCAGTCTTGGCAGTCTTATTCTTGGTGGGTTGTTTTTTTGGGGTTTTTTTTTGTGTGTGACTGCAGATGGAGATCAGAGTAAAAACACATGCTTACCAGTGGCAGGAGTTCCTGAGCTGTGGTTATCAAAGGTGCTGGCAGTGCAGTGAAGGACCTAGTATAGATGCTAATGGTCCCAGGGGAGTGTGACATGGCTGAAAGCAGACGAGTGATAACAGTAAAACCACTTTGTATGGGGTTGTAAATGTAGGAGCATCAAAGACAGAATCAGCAGCCTTCTGCTGTACTTCCCTGGAGTGTCACATAGCTTCAGACTCTCGCCTCTGGCTCAAGCTGATCACAGAAGAGGCAAATCTAGTTTGATTACTGGCCTGTCTGGCCCTTACCCTGTTTTCCTGGGGTAAAGCTGGTCTACAGGATGCTGCCAAGTCACACCTCTGGTTTACGCACAAGGGATTCAAGCAGCAGACTTTCATCCTTTTGCAGGTTGCTTTCAAGATGTACCTTGGGGTCACCCCTAGTGTGAGCTGCAGTAGTGCCGCAGGAAATGAATTCTCCTTAATCCTGGACAAAAACCCACTAGTGGACTTTGTGGAGGAGCTGCCAGCAGAACGAGCATCCCTTTGCTACTGTAACCTCCTCTGCGGGGTGATTCGAGGTGCCTTGGAAATGGTAAGGAAGCGCACATCTGTTTTCTCCATTCTTTATTAACATGCAGAGGCACAGGAAAGCAAAAGCGCTTGCTCAGATAAATGAAGGAAATTGTGCAGTGTTTAATCTCTCTCTCAGCTTAAATGTCCATCTCTAAATAAAAGAGGCCCAGAGCGGTCCTGGACCCTGAGGTAGAGAATCACACAGGTTGGCTCACCTCCACGCTGTCCCTGCTTGGCTCTTCAGGGTGCAAAAGCCAGGTGGGAGCGGGGGCGGCAGCTAACAGGGAATGTGGAGAGCCGGGGGGCACGCTGGCGGCTCCGCTGCTCCTTCTGCCCCTCTCGTTTTCCTGTATAGGTGTAACCACTAATAGCTATCCCTGATCCTTTCCAAACATACGGTGTTTAGGGACATGGTTTAGTGGTGGGATGGCAGGGTTAGGTTAGCGGTTGGACTTGATGATCTTAAAGGTCTTTTCCAACCTAGACGATTCTATGATTCTATGTTAAATAATATTCTCAGGTTGCTGCAGCGCCTGCTGAAAGGGAGAGCAAAGTGTGGACGAGCGTAATGTTAAAACTGAAATATCAGAAGTGTATCAGATGGCATTCCAAATTTTGTTCTTAAATTCAAGACTTTTATGACAGAATAAACAAAGGACATAATTTGAAAGTCACTGAGTGGTACAGCTTCTGAGGTGTTTTCTGGAAGATAATTTTTGGGCTGCTTTATGTTTCTGTCAATATCTAATCTATTATTTATCTTATGTTTTGAGAAAACAAAAGCTGTACAAGTACTATGTATGTATGCCAGTCTCAGATTTACAGTATTTGACATAAGACTAATCAACAAAAGTACGATATAATAAGGATTAGTACATGACCAGGAAATTTGGTGATCACAAAATCATCAAGGACACAATGTAGGTTCTCGGAAGAAAGCAAAGCGCTGGAATGAAGGGTAATGTATTATAAAAATTCCAGTGTATATAAACTTCTTTTTTATTAACTTAGCTGGGAAGGATATTTTAAAAAATCTAGAAATCTGTTTCTTATGAAACCTGAGAAAGGAGGTCCCCTTGTGGTGAGAGAGAGAGAAAAAAAGCTCATTATACTGGAGGAGGGGGAAAAACTGGGCATTTCTTTGCTTAACTGACCAGACCTGATTCTTTGTAGGTCCACTTAGCAGCAGAAGTTACCTTCCTCCAGGACAGGCTGAAGGGTGATGCTGTAACAGAAATAGGAATTACGTTTTTAAGGAAGGCTGAAGACAGAAAGCAGAAAAGAAATAAATGAAAGAAATATTGGGAGAAACCCTTGCTGAGGGATATTTTGCGCCATTTGTTTCTGAAGCAGACATGCAGGGTAAAAATGGCTTCGCCGAGCCAGCTGCACCAGTCGTACCTTTGAAAGGTGAAGAGAGCCGGGCAGCACACAGGAGGGGCAGAGCAGGGGGAGAGCAATGTCAATGGTCGTGGCACAGATGTCAGTATAAAAGATCGAAATGGCCTGCCCTTCCATCTCACATAACCATGCTCTTGAGCTCAGCGAAAGTTTTATCTCAGTATTTAGTGCACGCTGGATGCAAAATATTCATTCAGGCGCCAACTGTTTTCAGCTAACCGTGACCACCTTTTCCCATTGTATTTGTTGGTAATGTTTCAAAGCATGGTTGCTAAGAGGTGCTTTGTTTCCCTGGCTGCTTGTGGTTCGGAATAACGAATTCATCCGCTGTGACTGCCGTATGCGGTGTCTCGCTGTCAGGTGCCTGTTGCGATGGGGGGGTTGCCGTTCCTTGTCCTCCCCACCCAACATCCTGCTCCCTTTGAAACCAGAGGGGGAGGCGGCTTCACTGATGGCAGGGGCAGGGGCCACCTGGGTTCCTTACGGCTCTGTCTGGCCCTGGGTGCAGTTTTGCTGGTGTGCCTCTTCAGCCCCACGCACACCTTAGGCTGCAGCTCTCCAGTCACCCCAGCAATGCTTGTGTTGCTTCAGGCTATGGGCCTTTGCATGTCAGTCTCCTCTTCAAGAGCACTGATCTTATGACCAAAGTGAACAAAGCATGGTGTATTTAACGCGTAGTCACTGTGGATCTGTACTCACCTGAGGAAACTTGAATAAAAAATCAGAGATTGCCACACAACTGGTTTGCTGGTCATTGCGTCTGTTCTTACCTGACCTTCAGCATGGGCTGTCGAACATCTTCCCCTTGATGGTGGACTTGTTACCACAGCATGACTGGGAAATAGAGAAATAGCAGCCTCACAGAGACCTGAGTTATAGGAAAGGTTTAATGTCATCTAGTGTAATGCAAGATACATGGGTAAGGGTTAGACAAACACTTAAGTCCTAGCACAGTACCCTACCCCCAAAGCCAGCTCACCTTCTTCTCACCAAAGCGCTTGTTTTAAACCGAAACACAAATCCTCAATTCAGTTCGGTGAAGCCCAGGGTTAACTCTGACTTTATTGCTGTGATTTGCACCCTCATCTCCTATTTTTCCCTCAGTCTGTTTACCTCTTAATCCTGCTCAGCGAGGGGCACCTCTCACCTTGGGGACAGCAGGGTTCATTCCCACCAGGTCTGTACAATTCTCATGATGATCTTTCTCCTTTTGTTTGTCTTAACAGTGTGGTACAGTGGTGGCGTAGTGCAATGGGGCTTCACGAGAACAATTTTGTACAGAACAAAACCCAAGCTATTCATTACCTAGCTTTGGGCTCAGCCCAAGGTGCCGTTACTTGCTACCGAAAACGAGCTACAACATGTAGCAACGTGTTACAACCAGTAATAAGTTTTCCCACTTCTTTTCTTTAAAAATCAGGGCTGAAAGGTCTTCTAGAATTTGCCTGACTTCACTGCCTGTGCAGGAGGCCTTGGTGGGGTTTTTGCTGTTCATGCCCAACTGGCTGAGGTGGACATGTGGTGACTGGCTGACCACAAAAAGGTTCTTTACAAGGCAATAGCCATTCTTCCTTTTTCGAGCAACTTCCTACCAATGAAATATTCTCCTCTTTTTATTATTATCTTGAATAACCTACACTGTCCTTGTTTTGTAAGATACAATTCTCTTAAACCTCTGTTGCATTAGACTTGCACACAGGTGAGTGTGCATGCACACCCCTATGGTAATATTTTCTGTCGGGGTCTGCACCAACTGAAACCTCTCAATCACCACATTGCAGTGAAATGTAGGTGACCCCTGTGTATTCAGGGCCTATTAAAGAGTACCTATCTGCAGGCATTAGCTAGCAAAGTCAAGGCTGGATATCACAACATTTTTAAAGCAAGGACCACTAGCGTTGTCCTGGGGCCCTTGCAGTCTTGCCACACTGGCTTTGGTGGGGCCAGGGCTTCCTCCCCTCCCTTCAGTGCTAAACATTTGCTGTGATGCTCCATGTAGGAAATCAAAGCTGTTTGTTTAGGTTTCAGTATTTCAGAATAAACAGCCTGAGGAAATCTTTACTTCTACTTGGACACAGTAAGTTTTGAAGGGTAAGTTTCCAATCTGCAAATGAACATAGAACAGAAATGCCTGAGCCAGTCAAGGCAGCACAGATTCAAGATCAAGCCAAGAGGTGACACGACACTGCCAGACTAGGCTGGGTCCTGGTTCATAGTCATGCCATATCCCGCTGGTGCATCTGGTCCTGCAGCAATCATTCCTCTTGGCTCAGCTCTGCGCTGGGCAGACATGCTCGATGCACACATTTTGCTGTCAGCACTTTTTATATTTTCTTCCTGGATCACCTTGTCCATTGTATCCAAAGATGGAGTAATTAAATGTCAGGTAGAAAAATGGGAATAAACAATAGAAAAAACAGTGACCCTCACTACGATACCATTAGTTGCTGACGTGAGCTACCCTATGCACAGAGTTGTTTGCTTGTCTCACTTGGTAGCATAGTCACAGAAGTGTTCCTCAGTGTTTGGTTTTAGTGTAGGCCCTTCCTTTGAAGGTGTCTAAAAGAGCACTCACAAGTGTGCTGAAGCTTCTCTTTGAAACTTCTTTTGTTATAAATGTAAGTACGTGCAGAAGAGATGAGTGTTACACAAAGGTGAGGAAAAATCAAAATTCAAACATGACTGCATACAAAACCAATATATATAAATATCTACTTCTATCCTTATACATAGATGTAGATTTTTTCCTTCCCCCAAAAGTCAATTTATCTGTGAAAAATAGACTGCCATCATTGCCAGCAAACTTGAAGATGTGTATTGCAGTCCCATTTGAAGCCTTTGCTCATTGATTTGAATTAGAAGTGCTGGCTCTGTGTCTTCCCTGGAAAGCTGGGGCAGCTTTGGTAATGATACCCCGGCTGGTGTGATGACCATGAGTGGGTATCATGGGTGGAGTGATGCACTTCACTCGCCAGAGAGAAGCAGCAGTGTGTTTATTGATGTAAACCAGCAGTTTAACAAAGTTTGATAGTAAATGTGACAGTGCTTTAACAAGATTTGATGGCAAGGTACTCGTGATTATTTACTGCACAGGGGACAGGCTCAGGCAAAACTGTCAGGGATACCCTCCTGTTGAGACACGGGTTTCAGAGAGGACCCCTTTGTGTTCTAAACTCCTTCCCTTAGAGGAGTCTAAGTGTGGCTGGACCCAAACTTAGTCCCAGACTTGGTCAACGCTCTATGTCTAAAGGATTATATGTGCACAATCAACCCAGGACATAATCTTAGTGAAGCTTGCAAAGTTTAGCAAGCTTTTAGTCACTTACTGAGGATCTGTTGTGGCCAGGAGCCTCTCAGTATCGAGGAGGAAGGGATCTTGGTGGCAGGCGTAACCCTGAGAGGCGTCCCTGCTCCAGGGGAGATCCTGGCTCTTGGGCTGCTCACTATTTATGGGCGTAAGATGACTGACGCACAGTCATATTTGCATCCCCATATTTGCAGATTGTAGTTTCTTCCAAACTTGGCTTCAGTCAGATGTTGACCAGCACTGTGAACTTCATTATTTGCTGAAATGGATTGAGGAATTCTAATGTCCTTAAGTATGTAGTGGTGCTACAAATATTTGTTCATATAACCTGCACCTATACAGCCATGTTGTGCCTAAGCCTAACCCATCAAGACATGGTAATTTGCACTTAGACTCCATTCTGGATCACGTTAAATAGTGTATTTGGCAGGGACATCCAGGTGTAGCTTAGGTACTAAATGCCAGGGCCAAAACCCTATATGGGATACTATATATTAAAAAAAA